>QMIH01000611.1:47271-60913 GCA_003987875.1 Clarias batrachus | reverse complement strand
AAAAAAAAAACATGTAGGGTAGCCATGTGGCACACACTGTACCATATTCCCAAAAGATCGAGGACATCATTGAAATTCATAATGCTGTTTATATTTGTACAAATCCTCCTATGGTACATTAGAGACATTACATGCTGATCTAAGTAGCAGGACTTATGAGATTTGCTCTTTTCCTGTATGAATATTTGCTGCACATTGCTTACATTTGGTAAAAAAACACTGAAAATGCTCCATTAACTTGGAAGTTCTTCTCACCTTGGGGTAGTCTTCTTAACAATCAGTTTCAAAACTATCTCCTAATGCTCAAACATAATATGTCAACACAAGTGACCTGATTCAGAGAAAGAAATAATCAWACAAATAATGAATAAGCAAAAGCTCTTTTTAAAAATGATTTCCAGGGTGCACTTTACCAGACCTCTTATTAAAAGCCCCATTAAGTCTCGACTTCTCATTAACTTCTCATTAAAAGATCACATAAACCACTAGAAAGAGCAAATGAATCAGCAAGGTACCTGACATTAACTGACCAATAAAAAAGTGTATATTCTTTAATATAATAAGCATCCTGAGAGTTAAACACATGAAAGACAGCCTAATGGACAGTGAGAGAGTTTTTTTTTTCTCTCTGACTCAAAGCGACACTTTTGGAAACAGCTGAAGACATCTGTTCAAATACTCTGGTTATACAAGGTTCAACGTTGCTGGAGGGCTGACCTCATTCCCAACCTTCTGAACCCATATGACCCTTGGAGGTCGCATTTCCAACACCATGTTTTCTATCTTTCTCTCCGTGGGGAGAAATTCCATCACCACAGGAGGGAAAAAGTTCCAGTTCATAGTGAGTGCAACTTCGGGGAGCTRACCGAGTACTACAGAAAGTCAAAAAAAAAGGACAAAATTATTAACATAGTTTGACTGATATTAATAWWATAATAATATGAGCTTTATAAGATGAAAGCAGAAGGAAGAGCTGAATGTAACAGTCTTCAAATATTCCTCACCACAAAACTATTTTTGTCACAAACATGGAATCAAGTCCTACTGTAGCTGAAGCAGTACTGTATGTCTAAAAMGTTTAATGAAATGTAAAAATAGGTTGCATTCAGCATATCTACATTATGTGACAGGCTTMTCTTGACTGTCTGCTTTAAGTCCATCAAACATATAAATAGTGCTTCATTCTCCTACAGTGGTGTTAGAAAAAGTTGRATGGACAAGCTATTAAATGACCTATTGTGCTTCTTTAAGATGAAAGTAAAGACACTGAGCTTAGGCGTCTCAGTCTGCTATTGGTAAGCCACATCTCTGCACCCTCATTGGTTCGTAGCATCTGAAAACAAAGTCGTTTGATGAATAACTTGCAAGAACACCTGGGRTGGGAAGGGCAACCTTGGGTTAGCATTAGGTTGCTGGGTTAAAAACAAGGACATTGTGGGAATATGTCAGATCAATCAGAATCTGTCTTAATGTATTTGTGTTGTTTTGGGTTAAAATTAAGTCTCGTCAGTTCTATAGCCATGTAATTGAACACCTGGTTTAAACACAYGGGATGTTAAGGTCAAACCAGGAATTTGCTTGTGCAGAATACCAGAACAGTTATGAGAGAAAAACTACCATCATTTCTCTATATAATCCCCTGCTACACMAATACACTTATCCCAGASGTTCACTATTGCTTGGAGATTATCGAGGTAGAATATATGGCAATAACTCCCAGCCGAGTTCCTGTAACGTGCAAGTGGTGTTTGTGAATGATTGTGTGTATAGTTCCCATAGACAGATGGGTCTCTTTGGCAAGTTGGCGACAAGTTATCCATCACTTTTCAAGGATCAGGCGTTCCACTCGCTTCAGGGGCTCCCCAGCTGGGATCGTCATTCTCAGACATATGGCTTTCTTTWAAACGTTTGCACTGTTTAGATGATTTACTGCCATTAAGAGTCTCGTCACCGTACTATGATCTGTAAATGTCACAAGACATTTCATCACAAGTCCCGGTTTGGCTTGAACGTCCCTCGTATATACATAAGAGTCAAACTGGTACTTAAACAGATAAATTCCCCAGATAAAACACGATAAAGAATGCRAAGGTTGAAAAACTCCMGCGTACATTACTAGGGTTGTAGGCAAGACTTTATCAGTCTAGACCAAAGGTGTTYTACTCAAATTCTGTATTGGAAGGATGTGAACTCTTGACGTTAATGCTATGGAGTGATGAAAATGCTGAACAGGAGGTAAAACAGGTTGTTTCAWTTGGAAATTATTCATTCAAATTATTCAAACTATTTCTGGCAAGTTTGCATTAGCTAAATGAAACATGACAGCAGGCAATGATTGTCTTGAGTTTGACAACTGTGTATAAATGTGTCTTCTCCATATTAAAGACACAAAAGAGGAAATCAATTAAGACAAATCGCCTTAAGACCATGAGGAAAGTGAAGATCAACCTACATGTGGCTTAAAAACCTTGCAACTGTTTACTTATATATATAAAGTTATTCACAAAATTATTCCTTTTGCTTAACTTTAAACACTTTATAATCCAGTTCTAATGCAGTGCGAGTGTGTATTTAGAGTGTGTAATACAAGGTTTCTAACCTGCTTCCTGTCTGAGCCAACCACATTTTCGTCGCTAGACATCAATTCAAATCATCTGCTCCTTTAATGTTTTGGTTTATCCAGTTTGCAACTATAAAAATCTGCTCGCCACACAATTTAGTGAATATACTGTAGTTTCCTGAACYACTATGGAGGTGAAAGGAATGACCACTTAGATCTATACTGATCAGTTTGGTCTTACTGAGCAGGCAGAGCTCATCACAGGCTTGAACTTGTACAAAACTGCCAATACTGATCTAGCTGTAGCTATGCGCTGCATGTGCTTAACTAGATTGTTTAATTAGTGCCTAGTGAGCGGAGCTGACAAGTGATGCAGGAATGTTGCCTGAAGCTTAAAGTGTTCCCTAACCCAATGCAAGCTGTTCACCTGTCCTGCGCACACACACACACACACACACACACACACACACACACCACTCATGCATCCCCACACACCAAAACGCCATCAAATGCCAAAAAAAGAAAAACAATCAGCAGCAATTTCACTATGTAAAGAATCCCGTCTTGCATACACSAGAACAAGTTCTATTAAATTTTCTATGTTTAGTTTCAAAGACGTTGTGGGTCTGAAATAAACATCAAAATTCATATAAGGGAAAAGGTTTATGAGCCACACTTTTAGGGATATCCTATATAAATTGAACAAATAATGAGGTGAGATTTCTTTTGGCTTATTTCCATWTTCTTTTTAATTGTTTAAAGCTGTTTTGTGACAATGACCATTGTTAAAATATATACTGTAAATACAATTGAGTTGAATTGAATATTGTGGGGACATTATTCCTCTACATATTACTATATTTCAAGTCAGTTTTTTTTTTGTTTTGTTTCTTAGGGTAAACCTTAATGACGGCCTTCTTCACTCCGAGCCCCAGGTAAATATTATCGCGTTAACACATGCGAGTAATCTAGAAACTTTAAGGAAATACTTTTTTTTTTGCAAATAAATCATATGACCAAGTTTGAACCTATTTGGCTTCCCATAATGGTAGGTTACGTGGCTGTTTGAATGGCACGTTTAACAGGAATAATAAGATKACTGAGGAAACATCAAGTGGTGTGCTGAATGGCAAGTTTCGTTATGAAAAGCTCCTAGATGYAAGTTTGAATAAAACCAAGGMTGTTTGCTTGACCTGCCTTCAAGGGGAACTGTTTTTACAAGAATAAGCTGTAATATGTGGTGGTTCTGAGGTTCTAGATTATTCATTTTTAGAATTTAGGTTCTGGGTTCGAGCAGGGCTGTTGATGGGTTGCCTGGCCACTGTGTGCAGTGTCYGTCCCATTACAGAGATTTTCATTTTAAATTTATTAAATATTAAATGTTGAAAACTGCATAATCTGTTTCCTCTAACTAGTTTATCATTCAGTGCATTATTCCCACAATGCACATTTATAATACAACTAAATCTATTAATTAATTAAGTATTAAAATTAATTAATTGTGATTAATCACAGACTATGACTGAGATTAACTGAATAAAAACTTTTAATAGAATGACGGCACATTTGCATATTTTTTAAAATAAAAGATTTTCTCTTTTTCTATCCCATTTATTACATTCAACTACTATTTTCCCCCACATAACGCCTTACGCCTTGTAATAATATATTCATGATCTGTATAGTACATGTAAACTATTATACTATACATGCTATTCTCTTGTTAAGATATGCACTCTGGAATCTTGTTCTGTCTTCATAAACAAAAAGAGAAAAAAAGTGAAACACATATGGAGAAATACATTTTTGGTGATAATATTTTCCTCCTGGAAAGTCTTGCTGATTTTTGTTTACTGTCGTCTTGATTTACACCACCCTTTTGACATTTTAAACAGGGGCGTACAGACAATCCTGAATCTCCGATTCTTGCTACTAGCTACCCAATAATCTCTGATACACTCCCAGGTCAATACTGTTTAGTAGTTTTAGCCCAAAAACAAAAATGCAATATGATGACAAACAAACATTTGGTATCTATTATTCAATTGTTTTAAACATCATTACGTCTGCAGTTATTTTACGTAGATCTTTCCATTCAAAATAAAGATACAAATGAACATTTCTTACAGGGACCAGGTGACCGCTGTAAAACAGCTGAGCAGTGATTTCTCCGTTTATCTGAAGGTGGGTTTTTGTTCGTGTGAGCATCCATCTCGGTGGTCAGATCACAACTGGACAGAGTTAAATGCAGGTGTGAATGCGGTCAAATGCTTTCTGTAATCCGATCACCCAGGTCACATGAGGAATTGGTTTGGGACTCATGTGTCCACTTGACAGTTCTAGCATGAATGGCAATGACATCATAATGTCAATCATAACTAGTGCAGTTGAGTTTCATTCAGCTACAGTTGAGACAAGTTGATATTGTTTTTGTTTGTGGGTTTTTTTTAAATTTGTCTACAGCTACAAATACTATGATAATTAAATTACATGAAATACATTAGTGTCAGTGAACTGGTCTACCACTTTTTCATTTATGACAAAATACAATATGTAATATTACAATTCTGGAAACAGGAAATATATTGGCTGACTATAAATAGATGCATCCGCTTCTTAAACACTGCCCAAAAAAAAAAATTGGGTAGTCAAATCCTGTGTGAAAATTATTCCTCTTTCACAATTTGAGTCCTGGATATGCCTCTGACATCAGGGAACAAAAAAATGTTAATCAGCTGACTTCATTTTGTTGCCATGAAACATTGCCGAGCCTACAGTAGATCCGCCCAACTGAAGCAACAGCAGATTATAACACTGCCTCCGGGGGCTTGTACAGTGGGCACAATGAACGCACCCCTCGCCCTGGAACAGCTCAATCTGAACTCATCAGACCACATTACCGTTTTTCCATTGCTCCAAAGCCCAATCTTAATGATCCCTACCAAACTGTACCTAGTGAGGTAGTCMCACTACCAAGTGTCCACACAGCTATTTAATCCAAATCCTATGAGTTCTCATTACACATTACAGTATGTGTATGGAAAGGCTCTTACTGTTTAACATACATTGTGTGTTCAACATAGTCTAGACACTTGCTCGTTCAYCATTTCATTCAAAATCCATTTTTGTGAGATGTTTCAAAGTTACAGCATACTGTCCAACCAGTCATTCACTTTTAGGAAGTATTTAAAAGAAATAAAAGAGGTAAATTTCTATTAAATATCCTGTAACTATACCAACTTGCTTTAGCTTAGTGGGATTGCAGAAGCTTCATATGAGTCTCAGCTGAATTATGTTTGACGAGGGTTGTGGTTTTTGGCCCTGAATACTGAAATTGTTCGCATGTCTCAGGTGTTAAACTTTACACGGATGGCATGCAGAGAAGGAAAACCTATAACAAACAAGACCTATGGTAATGCACCAAAGTGTCAATCAATTTCGACTTGAAATAGACCTGAAAAAATATGTGATATCCCTTTTCGTATAGTGCTTGGAGTCTCCATCATCAAATGACGCTGGCATGGAACAACTGTCTGAGCTGACACAACATTTTTAGCAATCTACTGTATACTCAACCACAGAATCATAACTAATCTGCTGTAACATAAAAAATGTTTCAGATTCGGAAATGCTAATGAACATTACAACCTCTCATTACAGCATTACAAACTTCTCATTCCTAGGGGTTGAGAAACTCCAACAGAATGTCATGAATGCTTACACCTACCACTATAAATTCTAATGTAACCTCTAAAGGACATTCATATTCTTGTCCAAGAAGTAAAACTCTGAGTTTTTTTAAGTCCAAAACTAGACATACCAAGCAAAGCTCTGGACTGGGGCATCTCCAGGGTATCAAATCCATATTTTGCTTATTCAAACCAAATGCAGATAAGCACATTTTTACATATTCCAGAGCTGCTTACATTATATTGCGTTCCCACAGTTCATCTCATTCAGCTACTGCATAGCGCCTGCATGTAAAGAGCATTTCACAGAGATTGCAAAGATTGGGCCATGAAAGAACTGTAACTGTGGGGCAGCACTGGAGTGTGAGGAATTCACCGGGATTCACTTCAGTTATCTCTAATTTTATTCCAGCCTATTCATATGTCTCTCAGGATAGAGAGGAATGCAAGTGATAACAATTGTGCTGAGAGGTGACAATCACTAGGTCACAGAGCATCAACTCAGATTTACCTGGACCTGATTTAAAAACATATAATAAAAAAAATATATATATATATTGATATATATATTGATATATTAATATATATATATATATATTAGTTCGTGAGTCTATGTTTACTGTAGGCGGAGTTTCCTGGTTGACAGGAGGGGAATCTGAAGTGGCCTTCTGCTGATGTTGTGTACTGTACAGATGTGTGAAGAGGAGAATGTCTATTACCGTCGCGCTCACCGCCGTGACAAAACGACAGCTGCCAAAATAAATCAGTTGCATTTCAAGGCAATTCGTGACATGACCGCCAGGTGGCGCAAAGTGCCATTTTCCATCATCTCGTTTTGTAAATAATTAAGTCATAAAAAAGTCTAAACAATATGCTATATCAAAGAAATAGTACAGTAATGGTAATTTCCACATCTGTATATTTTATACAACAAGAATGAAAAATCTTAATCAGAGCTATTGATATTTGCTGTACAATAGTGTAATGAGTAAAAAAAAAACATTGAAGTTGAACATTAAAACAAGTACACTACACTGTAAACCCTAATGCTCAAAGTAGTTGTTTATTTGAGTTACTCTAGAGTTCCTGGTAGGTCAAAATAGTATGGCCAATCTTCCCTGACTTTTTATTAACAACTATAACCCAAATCTGATGCCCGCTACATGTTTTAAAAAAGTTGGGGCGAGGGCAAGAAAGGGCTGAAAAAGCAAGAAATTTAGAAAAGATTCAGCTGCGAGAACATCTAGCATCAGGTCTGTAACATAATTAGCTGTAAAACGGATGTCTTAGAGAGGCAGACTTTCTCAGAAGTAAAGATGGGTAGAGGCTCTCCAATTTGTGTAAGAGTGCATAAACAGATTGTGGCATACTTTAAAAACAACATTCCTCAACATCAAATTGCAAAGGCTTTGCAAATATCATCTACAGTGCATAACATCATCAAAAGATTCAGAGAAACTGAAGAAATGTCTGTGCATAAGGAACAAGGCCGAAGACCTTTGTTGGATGCCCTCAGACGACACTGCATCACTCGTCAGCATGATCGTGTCATTGACATTACTAAATGGGCCCAGGAATACCTCCAGAAACCACTGTCAGTAAACACAATCCGCCGTGCCATCTGCAGGTGCCAACTAATGGTGCGTTCACACCGAACGCGGAGAAAGCGTCAAAGTCTTTCATTTTCAATGTGAGCCGGCGGCAAAGAGCGGCGRGGTGAGGGCGGCGAAGGGAGTTGAAATCAGCTCAACTTTAGGGTAATGAGCCATGACGCGGTTGAGCGGCAACCAATTAGGATACCGAGGAAAGCAGCCCTGTAACTTTTGTTCCGGCTACATTAGTTCCCAAGCAAAATGGAGGAGAGGTTGATTATTGCGATAGCGGGTGTTTATTAATTATTAATGTTATTTTAAATAAAGACAAAGTCTAGTGATTCTAATATTATAATAATAAGAAATATAATATGATAAAAAAAATATATATTAAATTAGACAAACTGAAGCCACACCATACAAATGCCTTATAATTTGTTTATTTCTACAATACAGTAGAAATATTTTGGTCAGTCTCCACAAGATCAACAAGCTTGATCGCTTTGCGGTTCCTTTAAATACCAGAAAGGCATTCGGTCTATGTCAGAGCGGCGATGGCAGGGTGGCGAGAGCGAAATTTGAAGCTCTCGCCATGTTCGGTAAAGCTCTATCATGCAAAAGAAGGAAAAAGGAAGCCATATGTAAACATGGTGCAGAAGCACCATCGTGTCCTGTGTGCCAAATTCGAACACCAATACTCTAGAAACTCACAAGCTCAATGCCTAGATGTCTTCAAACTGTTTTGAAAACACCATCGCCCGTCCCATTTTTTTTTAGACCTGTAGCAGGCATCAAATTTGAAATGTTATAAAAAATATTGTCAAAACATTTCCAGGCTTTGGGTTGTAACGATCAACATGCACGACTAATGCTGATTTGATGTTTTTTTGTGGTCTTTGATTGATTGGTTGATTGATTGATTGATTGATTGATTGGTTAATTACACCATGTCGTGTAACCCCCGAAAGAAAGTTTTTTTTTTTTTAAAGCACAAATCAAGCCTACCACAGAGATCAGGTTCTTTAGTGATCGGATCAAAAGCTCTTCGAGATATTTTAACAGTGTCCTGCTTCAACTGTATTGGATATATAGATAACTGCTCCTGCTCAAATGTGTTTGTACAGGTTATTAAGTGTTATTAAATAGGTTGATGCACCTCAGATGCACACAGACAAACCCAGAAACATGAGGAAAAGCAAAAGAAGCAAGAGTGCTTAGTAGAAGTGCAGCTGTATGCCTTGGAGGATAGGCAGTGTGAGGAACTGAACGGCTGCTGCCTCTAAGCAACCATATGTCTGTCCCTATGTCCACTTAGTCTATCATGCTCTCTCNCTCTCTCTCTTTCTCCCTGCCTCCCTCTCCGAATGTGATGTCCTTGTGTGTTGAATGACATAATCTATCTAGTTATTGGACCAGTCTACCGCACAAACATGGGCAATTTTACTTCTTCGCTAATGATAAAATTGAAACCTGCATGATCACATAACGAGTGATAGATGAGGCACAAATCCAGGATTGTTTTTTTTTGTTGTTGTTTTTTTACAGTATATTATAATGCAATACCATTCATCACATGTCTGTCAAACTATTTGAGCATTTTATGTCATGGATTTATTCCGGTCAAGGTTAAAGGAATACTGCAGGAACTGAACCCCAATCCACTACACATTTCATCCAGATAAATTGCCCTCGCTGTGAAAGCATGTTGGCTCTGTCAGAGCTGGCACAATTATAGCGCTATGTAACGTCTTACAAGTTCATATTAGTGCAATTACTAGTGAAGCATACAGTTTGTCTAAGAAAACTCTTCCACCACTACATACAAATGTGATGAAGCTAACCTGTATTAAAAGCTTGAGGAAACTGATGCCTGACACAACTGATGCAGTTCGACACTAATTCCTTAGAGGATATCAAAGGAATTCCAGTAAGCATGATGATGAAAAATAAACAAATATTGGTAACTTGGAATTAACATTTTTAGACATAAAGTTGTGCAATATAATAATTTAATCTGAGCTACACAYAAGTACACCGATGCCCAGTYAAGTTTATTATGATGAAATTATATTAACTGATCTGCTAACCTTTATGTATTTTCTGTAGTGCTGCAATTCAACCGTGTTTTGGGGTACAAACGTTTTTCTCCTCAATAAACTGTAAGATTAATGAATATCAATTTTAATCTGGAAGAATTTCACTCACCAGGAACCCCCACCCCTTTTCCTCCTATTTTCTCTTGTGCCGTAAACTGATAATATTTGTAGTTAAATTTTTTTTTTACCCTTTTGTAATTATTTTTCCTTGTGTTGGTTATTGCATCAATGTAGATACTYTACATGCGATTTGTAGAATTAATAAATTAATCAATTAATAATTAATGTAACAATGTAGTTTTATTTTCCTGTCTTTTTTATCCACATTTTTGGACAATGGAAAAACCTAGATCACACATGTCTATTATATACATTCATACAGAAGAGCAGGTAAAATTGACATACTTTCACCTTCACAAATGCCTTACGCATTTTTAAAAGTTGTTTAAGTAAGTATAAGAAAAATCCTCCCACCAGAGTTGAAGAATTGGCAAAGACGCTGCATGGAAATTTGAGTGGCACAGAGTGGCTTAACTGCGCCTGTTCAGGTCTTATTTCTGACTAATCTTCCTGGGGCTCATGCTTTTGTGTGTATGCAGTTCTGCACATATTAATCAGTTGATACAGTTGGCCACCTAAATCATATTTTACATACATAGTATGGAGAAATCTGAAAATGATCAAACTATTAAAACTACCATAAATCCCTCAACCAGCGACAAATGTCTATTGATGCAGTAACGCCTTTACATACAGTAAATCAAAAGACTGTAATAATGGATGGGTCATTTCTAATCTAACGTATTCTATCATAAGCAAACATATTACAATATAACATGCATCAAATATTAATGAAGGGTTTTTACATGCATACACACATACAGTAAATATACACACAGCAAGTATAAGAGGTTTATATATATATATAGACGCTTAAGCCTAGACGCACACATGAAAACACTATTTWAAAAAAAATAAATACAATTAATCCTCGAAAAACGCCACGAGTCTTATATTTTATTTGATTGGCATTTTTGCTACTGTACTCGCTCTTCCTGCCCAGAACAAGTGGCTCAGTGGACAAAGTGGCAAATACACCACATGTAAATCTGAGAGCTACAAAGTGGCTTAACGGATATCGCTGGCTTTTCTTTTTCGAGCAAATCTTCCTGGGGTTTGTTTAAGTGATAAGTGCCCTAGCGGGTAAAAGGGAAGCGGAGGAAGAAAGAAGGGCATAAATATGAGTCAGCCTCRCTCCAAGAAAAAAAAAAACAGAAAAGCCTGGACACTTTCCTCCTTCCCTCTGTCATTCAGTCACACAGTTCTCCTGCCCACTTCCTTAGAAACTTTATCACACAATCCTTCTGCTAGTGCGGCCCGAACTTCCCACTGCAATTAGTTATAAAAACTTTTCAGTCGGCCCACACGTGGTTTGTTTTTTAAGGAGCTGCAGCTCCCTTCTCACGTGGTATATGGACTATTGAGTCGTCACAGGCCCCCTGAATGATGGCTGAAAAATAAGGCGGTGCAAACAATGCTTGGCCTTGATTAATTCAATTCTTTCAGGACCCTGCGCCGTCGTCCGGGCAGCTTCAGACAATCGCCGCTTTGATGCTTGGGATAACGTACTCTTGTGAGCTTATTGAATTTTTGTTTTACAAAATTTGTACCTTAATGATTTCCTCATTACAGCTAGGGTATCAAACTTTTGCTTAAAATAGACAAAACTGTTTGTATTATAAAATGACAGCATTTCTAGCACAAAATACTGGACGAAAAAGACTAACCTGATCGGCCTGACACGCCACGGCGTTGCTGGACTCGGACATGGTTCAGCAGCACCTGCAGTTTCTCTAGGTTCCGATCTCCAACTCTTCATTCACCTTTCCATTCGCTTTCACAGAGGGCGCGTGCACGAGAAGGGGGGCGGGGACCCTCCTTTCGGCTAGGCTTGATTAATGCCTGAATTATTTTCACCTCATTTCATTTGAGGGAGTTCTGCTTCCTCTCCGCCTCTCTCAATCATTCGGCATGGAAGCGTTTTCTCTCTCTCTCTCTCTCTCTCTGTCTCCCACCCTCCTGCAACCCACACTCCCTCTCTCACATTCCCTCCCTCATCCATTCCCTTGCCTTACCTCCTTTCCTTCTTTGCAATCCCTTTTTTGCTCTATTATACGTTGGAGAAAGTGCCCCCCCACACCCTTGTCTACACTTGTAGGGGGGGGGAGTTGAGCAGATCCACAGCCCTCTCCTCTACTTTTGCCATGAATAGATTCGTTGTCATTCCAAGCACTTTGGGTGCATACTGAGTATCAGGGAATTGCTAGCTTAGCTGCCTGGAGTTTGCTAGATGAAAGGGCGAGAGGACCATGCGCATCCCCAGGATTCTGTTTCACAGTTTCTTCTACTTGTTTTCTGAGGAGCTGAACCCAGACCACCAACGCTTCCCATTCAAAGATACTTGACTCTCAAATCCTTGTCCCTCAACATTGCCAAGTCTTCAGTAACGTCCTGCTTGAGGCCAGGGGAGGGACAGACGCTGTCCTCCTTCTGCGKCGCACCATACTCCCTGTAATTCATCTGCTTTTTCRTCAAAACGGCAACCAAGTTCCTACTCTTTTTGTTGTGGCCCACAACCAGTCCATAGATCGGTTGCAGGAAGGTGCCGCTTGCCGGAAGGAGGATAACTGCACCACAATGCACGGGAAAAAGATTTTAGAGAAGCCGAGATCTTCACACAAAAGAAAGCTTTCAATTGATGCTCTTGGCGGTGGCCTCAACCGAGTATCCTGTTAGTCGTGTCAGAAGTTGACAAGCATTTGGACATCGGCATAATGAGCATTAAGTGAAGGTAAACAATGGTAGCAGGATGTCCAATAAACAGCCCTCAAGTTAATATCATGAAAGGATTGATGACACAGATTTCAAACTAATTTCTTTCCAAGTAGTTCAAAACAGGTTCCGACTGATGCATCAGAAATATACATATATATATATATATATAGATCATAGAATAGATATGCAACAATGCCTATCGAAGATAAATCTGAGTTGTGTGCTTTTTGCCTCATCGAGACATGCTAGCACATACAGTATACATGTACACAACATAATAAAGTAGACTACTCAACATAAACAATATATTATAACTTATTTAATATACCATACATATTTAATTTATTTCCCTATATAGCAGCTTCCACTTGATTCAGGAAAAGCTACAGGGGAGTTAAAGAGGAACAGCTAGAACACTGACTTAGAAGCCTGGAAAAGCAGCAATTGTCTCTGTCAGTGCCAAGCATTAACTGAAAGATTACTCCATATTTTTACATCTGGTACTGCGTATGGACAAATGAGAAGGAGGAAACATTTCCAGGAGCTGTTGACAAAGTTCAACTATAGTAAAAACTATAGTAAATTACATTTCTACACAGGAACTGTTTCTTCCTGTGGCACTGATCTGTTGCAGTAATGACCCCACGAACAAACTGACCCAGAAGGAAACCCAATGTTTTATGAGGTAGACATTTAACGTCATCCACCCAAAAACAACACTGGACCAACGTTGTCTGTGAAAGTTAGAATGACCGAGATAAACATTGCACGAATGACTCCGAAACAATGCTGCAAACACAACCTTAAAACAACAGATTGGCAACATTAACTTATAGCTTTTAGTGTCGCTCAATGTAGTTTCACACAACG
>QMIH01000611.1:16107-32995 GCA_003987875.1 Clarias batrachus | reverse complement strand
TGGCTGCGCACAGCACATAAAAGAAAGTTTTAAAAGTTGAGTTACGGTATAAATACAAGAATTAGCTTTGGATTAAACAACATATAGACATATGTGTGTGTTAAATCTAAAATACTGACTATATYCTGTCGTTCACAGTTTGAGAACATAAACATTGTTTTTCTGTTAGCAACAAGCTTTGCTAACAAACATGTCTAGTTTCCCACTTGGGCTGTTTAATCTTTTGAAGTTAAAAAAATTATTGATTAGGATGGAATGCATCATTATATTTGAATTCATCTAACTTTTAAAATTCCCTATGTATGAAATATATGGAATATTTTAACCACTTTTACCACAAGTAAAAGTCATCTCCTCAGCAATGTGCTCCCTGCTTATCTTATTTTTTCTTTTTCTAGACTAAGCACTCAGTGTTCGATTTGAGTATGTGTGTGTGTGTGTGTGTGTGTGTGTGTGTGTGTGTGTGTGTGTGTGTGTGTGTGTGTGTGTGTGTGTAAACAAGTTTCAAAGGGAGGTGAGGGGAGTTGAAACGGTCTTCCTAAGGGTCAAGTCTGTTTTTTTCACAACACACAAAGAAACATTCCAGACAGCAACCTAATATACTTTAACATATGAGTGAAGAAAAAAAGATTTTAGTGACRAAAAGATTTAAAGAAAGAAAGAATTGTTCTCCTATTATTGCTTTTTTTTTTTTAGACTTGACAGTGAGAATTTGAAGCTGCGTTGGAGATCCTTTAACACGGATAGCTTGAAAGTGATAAATAATAGCGATGAGGGGCTGGCTGAGGGGAAAGACCCCTGAGAATTGTGAACCCCCCTTTATCCCATGCCTGTATCTCCTATTCAGCAAGGCAACCAGGGGAGCAGGTTGGATTCAAAAAATGACCTAAATATGGGGTGAAAAGCCACTGGAATCTTGCAATTCTARGGTTAAAAGAAATAATAATCCAAAGAGAGAAGGAGAAACATGAATGACGCCTCATGAATAGAGCGAAACACGGAATAGCATCCCAATTTTTTTATTTGCTTTTGGTCTTGCTGTTGATATTTTTGTTTAACTTCAGACCAACTCCATATATAAAAAGAAAAAGGAAGCAAAACAGAAGAACGAAATTTTCAGCTTGAGTGGTTTCTTCAAACTGATTCCAAAGGCTCAATGGGGCCTTTTGGCGCTGGGGAACTGGATTTTTTTTAGGAAACGCAGCAGTGGACGTGTTTAGCATTTGGTGGCCCTTGTCCTCCCATTGTGCCTACACCACAGTGACTGCCTGACCCAGGCTCGGTGCACTGTACCACGAAGCTAAATCAGACAGCGTGTTTTATTTCCCCTTCGCTCCACCACATCTGTTTCCTTTCCCCTGAAGACAACAAGACTCAAAGCCTCACAGTGATGTGAGCGTTACAAAAAATCTAAAGGGTAATTTGGATCTCAATATGTTCCTTACATAAGTTCAAAATGTCTATCAGAGACACGGCCTTATGAAGAGTGTGGGCATATGTTTTAAGGAAAAGAAGGATGTCTTGTGTTGTACTATAGCCGCTCATAATTAATTCTGCATTTGACGAAAGAAAGAGTTTAAATATTCCTTATGACTTCATAAGGGAATTCAACCTGAAACAGACAGAATGCTTCATGTCAAATGTCCTAAGAAGGAATGAGAAGGAGGAGGAGGAAAGACAGGAGGATCAAGCTTGTGCTCAAGCCCTTCTGTGATGTGTTGAAGTTTTGGCAAGTGGGTGACAGTAAAGGARGATATGCAGTTTGAGGAGGGAAACGGCGAGTACGCTGAGCTGATCTTCCATTGTCTACACATCAAGAGCCTCTTAAAGCTGAATCGCTCCTGTCCTGAGATAAGGAGGAGGCAAAGTCTATTCAAGCCCTTGGCACCAGATTGCATGCTGTTGTTCTGTATGACAGGTACAATCACCAGTCTTTCCTTCTACAGATTTGCAGGCACACTGGTCCATTGCTTAGATATTGGAAAGTATGCAAAATGGTCTTTTACTGAAAAGGGCAGATGCACCTTCAATCAGAACATGGCAACAAAAGTGATCTGTCCATCAGAAAAGTAATTTCCTCTTGCCACTCTGCCTGAGAATCCCAATTCGGTGAAATAAGAACGCTCAGTGCCGGAAACCCATCTGTCCACAAAGTCACTCACATCCATAAGTTATATAAGGGGATAGATAAGGCCTGTCTTTTACAGTACTGGCATGGGACCCGATGGCTCAGTGGTACGACAGCTAACAGAAGAAACAGATGCTCACACTGCTGCAGGAAGTAAAACAGAAAATAATKAAATAAACTGAAGCAATYCTTACTGGTAATATAATGTTTTTAAATGAGTAGAATGAATTTCTACACTTTATCGTCTTAATCYGATTAACCTGATACATGAACATATTATGTCCATATCCTATGCAAAGCTGCAATTAGACACAWARGTACAATATTTTACCCAAAAAACAAAYATCTGATAAAAGGTGCTCAGTTTATTTCATAAAAATATCTAATTGTACCCGTCATATGCAATAATGATACCCTGATCTATACAAAACACAAATTTATTGTTATCTGAAGGCATGAATATAAATGATATTCCGATTCTTCCTTAATAACCCTAACTAAATTAACATTCTGCCTAACTACACTTTGTTTTGTCATTTTAGATGGGCCTTTAGTACAATTTTCTCATCCCCTCACGACATGCAGCAACAAGAATGTTATAGTCTCACTCTACTCCAGAGAACTGAGGAAACTCAAAATAGCAAAAGCTGAGCCTTAAGATCCARTCACTTTCTTCTTCACGTTGACTATCTTCTTTGCCTAACACTATTACAAATAAAATAATTAAATTACAACCTGTACATTGCATGTAATGCACCATTTAAATTCTATGCAACACCTTGTGAAATACATGTAACACCCTGCAAACTACATATACCCCCCTGTGATGTACATGTACTGTAACACCCTTTGCAATACATGCACCACCAATGTATTTACAGGGTGTATGCAACACCCTGTAAATACATTAAATACCCTATGAAATACATAGGATGTGAAATATAAGTAACATCACGAAATACATGCAACACCCTGTACAATTTATGTAACACACWATAAAATGCATGTAACAKCCTGTAAAATACATATACACCCTGTTACATACATGTAACACCTTGTACAATATATGTAACACCATGTAAAATACAGGTAACACTGTATGAAATACATGTAACACCCTGTACAATCCATGCAGTACTCTATTAAATTGATGTAACAACCCGTGAAATACATAAACATTCTATGAAACTCTATGAAATGCATATACAGTACCAGTCAAAAGTTTGGACACACACCATCTCATTCAAAAACGTGCGATATATTTCTACATTGTAGAACAATACTTGAGATTTAAAAAACTATCAAGTAACACATGGAATTAAGTAATAACAACAATAGCAAATGAAGGTCAACTGTTCTTGCAAGAACAGTATTGTCAAGTGCATTTGCAAAACCCATCAAGCACCAGGATGAAACTGGCTCTCATGAAGATCATCCCAGGAAAGCAAGACCTAAATGTAGCGCTGCTGCAGAGTAGAAGTTCATTTAGAGTTAGCAGCTTCAGAAATCACCAATTAAAAAACAGCACCTCATATTAGAGCCGTTATGAAGGCATTACAGAGTAGAAGAGGCATCTCAATTCTCAACTATATTTTGGATACCTTTAGCGCATTGTTGTACAAAGTAGAAATAAATACAAATCGGGAACGAGCACTGAATTAGAAGGTGTGTCCAGACGTTTAACTGGTCCTGTAAACCCTATAATATACATGTAACACCCCTTGAAATACAACACAAAGTTACTGTAATCTAAAAGCATGTGTAAGATATTCTTAATTTACATGCAGTAAAATAAATAACAGTACAACAAATAATCTTCAGGCTTAGCTGTAACATTTCACATTGGATTCCCATTTCTTTGAATATTGAGGACAGTATTTGACTTACGTGCACAACATTTTAAATGTCACGTTCATACATTTTAAAATTGTCCAGTGCTTTTATTCAAAGGGATCTTTGACTGTAGAAGAATACTGAACAGATTAATGTTTGGTGTCAGCCATGGCAGCCTGGCAGAACTAGAGTCTGAGCTTCCAAACAGCACTTAACCATTGATGTACCCAGTCCTCATAGTTTAACATCACTGCCTCTAACAAAAGAAAGTTTTAAGGCATTTAATGAACTATTTTAGTCATTTTTAACATTGATCCTGGAAATGTGTGTATTGGTCACCATGGTCCTTTTGCATCAGGTTACATTTGTACTTAACTTTGCAAAGTACTTCTGTAAAATATCTATTACTTTGTCTGGAGTTGTGTAGTATTACAGTGGCGTAATCTGGGAAACCTTTAATATCATGGTGTCCAGTCGTTGGGAGTGGGAGGAATTTATAGTTATTTTTTGTTCCGTTTATTTAAAAGTCAATCTTACCTTAAGGTTCCTAAATTACCAAGTAGGTTTACTTTTTTTCCTTAGCTAACACAAAAATATATATATTTAAAGAAAAGAAATGCAGCATTGTTGCCGCTTAGATGGAACTGTACTGATGACAAAGCACGAATATTAAGCTTGGACATGCAACGTCATCTTGTGTACAGTTACTGAAACTGCTACAGTCTTAACTATAATTTAAATCAAATATAATTTTCTGTATGGCTGAACAAATGGTGCAGGATTAATCCTATGCGGCCTCATAAGCTTACGAAAAGCAGTATTTGGAGTGAATGATGTGAATAAGGACAAGACTGTCTTGAGGACAGAAATCAAATACATAAAATGAAAGTAAAACTGGGATGCTGGTCTAAAAGAAGTCATGATAAAAATTWAAAAAAAAATAAATCCCTGAATAATCAACCCCAATAACTGAAGTATGAAAGTGTCCTGATAATAATCATGGTTCAGCAATGGTACAACAAAACATACAGTATACAAAGGAATGAGAAAATAAAGCTTCTCGTCTGTAGAATAAGACACTTTTGACACTTAAGCATAATAATGAAAGATCAACAAAAGAGCCAGATTTACTCTACTCTAATAGCAGCCATATGAACATATATACTTTTTTCAGACTGAACAAACAGCGTAAACAAATCCCTACTCAACATTCTTCTGACCTGCAGTATACTAGAAGTTCTCACTGCAGGCACTAACAAGCCCGTTCTCCTGTTCACASCACACACACTACTGGATGACCTGCAGGCTGAGCTCCTTGATATTTCCCCTCCTGTATAAAATAGTTTCTAACCAGGTGCTGTGGTGTTATGTCATTACATCTCTGTGTTGGATGACCCAGGCTACTGGCAAACAGTGTTGTTAACAGGCAAAGTAGTACTACAGTATGTATCCAATATTGAATTTCATATATTTGAAATACAAAAGCAAGTTCAGAACGGTCAAAGGACATTTCCTTATCCAATGCATAGAAACAGAAAGGTTTATGATAATTATGTTCAAACTAATAAACGTTTCATAAATAAAGAAATACTTTGAACATTTTTAACAGGAARATACTTTTCACTTTTGAAATGTACATTAAAGCTTCAGTTATTTGTTGAGGAAAAACTGCTAGGACAGATTTTTTAAGAAAAGGGTTTCGCTTATTTGCCATTGTTCATCCGAATGAAAAGTGATGTCGTTACAATGATCAGTATAGCATTCCTCTAGCAATATAACTATTTCAATTTCAAATTCTCAACTGATGAGTTATTGAGGAAACTTATATAAACTTATTTATAATAAGTGTGTTTTATACTAATTCAGAAATACACTTAATAAATATAAAATTGCAATTAGGACTATTTTATAAACCACAAAAAAAAAAAAAAAAAAACATAAACTGAATTAAAATGACTCACCAGAATGCCAGAAAACTGTTTTTCCTCCATATTGACAAACAATGCTGTCCTCTTGCAGAAGGATGAAGGTCCTCTGCTCTCTGGGACTGGGTCCTCGTGTTGCAGGATGTGTGCCTCTCCCTCTGTGCTTTCTCTCTTTTTCACACGTTGGCTCTCTCACTCCTCTTGTTCACTTGCTGGCTACTTTGCAGCGCCGGGCTTTATGCTAATTCCACACTAATCCAGGAACTTTTCTATGCTGTGAAAGGGACATGTGACAGAAAGTGGGGCGGGAGGAACAGAACAAAATGGGAAGGAAAGAAATACTGTTTACTGCATTTCCCTTCACAAACTATTTCAGACATGAAGCTTTGGTTTGTCCTAATAATTGCAAACTCTATTAGTGATATGTGCGATTAAAATGCCAAGTACAGGGCAGCTTCTTTCTGACTTTCATGCATATTTAAATCATGTTTGTCAGAAAGTTTCTCGCATCTCATTATTAAGCCGATCTATTATCACTCTAAACAGATGGAGACCTTATTCTCTATTATCACTTACTGCCTATCCTTCAGCTGTCTCGTGAAAATGTAGTGACTCAAAATCAAATGGTGTGTACTTTTTATGTGGTTTAATTTCTGGAAATATATTCATACGCTAGATGTTCTAGGAGCGTCTCTGCAGTTTAAACAGATAGCGTCTATTACTCAGCTCAGTGAAGCTGCTAAATTAGACAAACAGGGCTGGAACACAGAGCTTCATAATCTGGAAGCGTAAAACATCTGGAATTTCCTATAAATTTAAGATAACTGTGCTATTTTATTTTAGTTATTTAATCTTTAGTATTAGACTGCTAGTAATAATTTAAACTGTAATTAATATATATATATAGATAGATAGATAGATAGATAGATAGATAGATAGATAGATAGATAGATAGATATCAAATTCACTTTTTTATTGGCAAAAACTGCAACAATAATATCAACAAAGGTTTTTTTTTCTTAATATTTTTTTAAAATATCATTTAAGACAATATTCTATATTCAGTGTAAATATGGAAGAATTCATTTCAAACCAATCACAGCATAGTTTCAGTTTTAACTGCAACTAAGCCCTGTTCTTCTACGGTTCTCACAACAGAAATTAAGGGTGCATACAGGAAACCAGATGTTAATGCAAATATAAGCTGCTGGACAGTGCCACATGACTGAACCACAATGAAAAAATTTACAAAAGCATTTCTGTGAAGAAAAAAAAAACGTTCTTCTATATTGTCAGCATGGGACAGACGTTGCAAAACCAGATTAAACACCGAGACTGACCATGGCAGACCACGGACTTTCATAAGTACAAAAAAAGGAAGCATGTTACTCCACTATCAACTCTGATGAAATCATACCAGCACCCCCCGAACTCTCCCCCGCCCCCCCTCTCCCTCAGCTCCTTGCTGAGCTACTCAGGCGGAGGATTATGTATAGAAAAAAATTCAAGACTCATTCTCGAGCAGGATGTGATGTGTGCTTGTAAAGCCGTATCTAGTCAGGCTGGAAAAGCAACATAATGTCCTGGTCTCCATGAAGAAAATATTGAGGAAAATCAAACAAGAAGTGAAAACTAAAGGAATAATTAGTTTGGCGTAAAGAAGACACTGTAAGGAAGAGAACCAAGCTGGAGCACTTGAGGTCAATGGAAGAAATTTCTGTTGATAAATTAGTCTTGGATCATATACAGAGGAAAATATCTAAACCTTCAAGGAACATTTCAAGGAAATTGACATACAGTATCAAGACTATGGCCTTGGAGACAATACATTTTTGTAGACCAGGCCTCCTCAACTCCAATTAGTTGAATCAAACTGTGCTAGGGCACGGGCCCTGCAGGACTGGATTTGAAGAGCCCTGTTGTAAACAAAAGGTGGCATTTATCATCTCCACCAACAGATGGCACTTACACAGAAACCAGGACAAACATTAAATATTTCCTGATAGACAATAAATAACTGTAAGGAACTTACTGTATCGATAAGCAAACTGTGACAATCTACAGTACTTTAAAAAAAATTGTGTACAAAAATTAGATACTACTGTATGTACGTACAACACACATAGCAAGAAAATAAAAGCCTTGTGTATATGAATGCATTAGTATTTGTTTATCTATGTAATATTTATTAAAGCGGGTGGTATATCATGCACAAATTGATTTTAAAAAATTGTGATTATTTTGACATATTTGATTACAATTTAAACTACAATATGTAACTTTTGAATGTACCATTTTRTATTCAAACATCTTTATCTAGGCTAACAGCAGATAATTGGACGAATGATGTTTGCGATGTTATACTGGTGTTTTAAATGTTTGTCGTTTATATTTTATTTGTGTATGTATAAATGTCCTGTATATATTTAGCAGTTTTATAATTGATTATTATAATGTGATGTTACTGTTTTGCATTGTTATTGATAACTGTTTTTAGGGTGACATTTTACTGTCCAAGGACTACAGATGAAAAATGGCTAATTCTTGTACAGGGTGGGCCATTTATATGGATACACCTTAATAAAGGTATACTAATGTGCCACAAACAGGACGTTAATATCACCAACCATTCCCATTTTATTAAGGTGTATCCATATAAATGGTCCACCCTGTACATTTACAGATATGTGAATAAATAGACAATGTCCCCATCAAATAAACTAACAAATAAATAAAAATGAAAAATCGTATTAAGAGAATGTTTGGCGATATTTATTTATTTATTTAATGTGATTAATTGTGCAGCGCTATATATTAATAAATAAAATATAATTTTTTGGTCTCTTACAAATGAAAGAAATTGAAATGTGATAAACTTAATTTTCAGACTTTTACTCATTCTGACAAATATTTTTTCTCTACTGCACAAGATATAACAAAGCTTTTAATTCAGAAACCGCTTCAAATCTTTCTTTTGGAAGCATCGAACATTCATGAAACGGAACAACATTACATAGCAAAACGTGACATATCCTGAAAAGCCCATTAAATCTCTCCTATCCTGTCATGTGATTAGTTTGGAGAAGCTACTGTACAGTACCTGCAGGGCAAAACAATGGCTGCCATGTTTATACTAAATGCGCCTCGTAGATTTCTGGAGAAAGTTGATGCCAGGAAAAAGGATGCTTACAGTACTATTACTGCAATAGCGGTCACCCAGGCATTAATGGTGTGTCTTATTTAATGTCCACAATATGTTCTGTGAAATAGGACATTATGCGATTTGGATGCTGTGCAAACACCACATTATACTGGATACTTAACAAAGCTCTGTGGAACACTGTAGTATACTGTATCCTTCTGTCTCACTTCAAAGTCGAGACGTCCGTGTTCCCTTGCGCTCCTGATATTACTAGCACTGATTTTGCTGAATTTGGCCATAATGCACATTATTGTACTATTACTTTTGAACAGAAATGAAGCAGAACTAAATAAAGCTCATGAAACACACAAACTGTTTGTATACAAGAGACAGGAGGTACACGTGCTTTGTGCAGAAAGCTGTTGCTTCTGTTGCTCAGAAAGTCTGCTTCTGTCTGCTCCATCCTGTTCTACGTTGGGTTTTTTGAAGTAGCCAGTAACGTCGTGGGATGGCAGGCATATACGCAGCCAGACAATGCATGAATGGATGTTAAACAGTACACACCAGTACTTGGTAAAGGAGGAGACTGATGGTGCTATAACCTGTCATTTTGGTATTGTTTTTTAATGTTTATCCTGATGTTTGACAAACTTTGTAATTAAAAAAGTTTTGCGTGCAAACATAAAACCCACTTCTCTATGCTCGAATTAGCTGCAAGCGACTTACTATTAAAACTCAATCAAAGCATGAGTTTGCTATATTTTATCTTAAAACTGAACTAATATATTATTGATATTAAGCTGCACAATCTTTTTTGTGTTTTGCAAAATCACATAAAATTCACCCTGATATAACCCAAACCATTTTGCCATTTGCACGTATCACACTTTTCACCAAAGTAAAAAATTTGCAACCAGTAATCTGTTTTCATTTCATATTTTCCAGATTACCCTCAAAAGTAATTTTGCTGATGTCCATYCAGGCTTACATTCTGAGCAGTATAATAACTCACCTAAGCAATGCTATAATTATTCCATGGGACACATATTACATATGTACTATTATCAAGCCAAAATGTAGATAAACTTGCTATCACAGCAAAAGATTATCCTAAAGTTTAGCCAACTCATTAATTCTATAAGGTTATCAATATTACTGTAAATGTAATTGGGGAAAAATTGCTTTTTGTCATTGCCAAAATGATACCCTGTCCCAAAAGTTTCTACGTAATACTTCTTTTACCACCAAATGACAAGATGAAAAACATAAACAAGAACGACTGAAGGATTAARAGTGGACTTGCACGCTATGCAGATGTTACTGAAACATGTTACAAGCCATACACCATACTGTAAAGAAACCATTTGAAATCTAGCTTCAACCTGGATTTTAAAGCACTCGTATAAATAGTGGGCATTAATRCATGAAGACATAAGAACTAAAGCTCTTAAGGGTGCTTTTCCACTGACTACACTCTTGCCGGTGCATAGCCTTGAAGAATTCTGTGTGCATCAAGGAAAAAAAGAGCTGATTTCCTGGAAGCAAACTTGGTCATATTCAGCTGTTAGACATCCTGCTGCAGTAAACGCAAAATATATTTTAAAAATGGAATAAATTAAGTATATTAAATAATTGAAATAAATGCTGGTTGTAGCAGATAGAAGTAATTATTTAAAATGTTTGGTTGAACTCAAAATCCTAACTATCAATATTCATATACAGGGGTTGGACAATGAAACTGACATGCCTGGTTTTAGACCACAATAATTCATTAGTATGGTGTAGTCAATTCGTCTTGGGAATGACAGATGCAAGTCCTGCACAGTGCCCAGAGGGATTCTGAGCCATTCTTCTTGCAGAATAGTGTCCTAACGTGATGCTGGTGGAGGAAAACGTTTCCTGAGTCGCTCCTCCAAAACATKCCAAAGTGGCTCAATAATATTTAGATCTGGTGACTGTCCAGGTTATGGGAGATGTTCAACTTCACTTTCATGTTCATCAAACCACTCTGTCACTAGTCCTGCTGTGTGTATTGGTGCATTATCATCCTGATACACGGCACCGCCTTCAGGATACAATGTTTGAACCACTGAGTGCACATGGTCCTCCAGAATGGTTCAGTAGTCCTTGGCAGTGACGCGCTCATCTAGCACAAGTATTAGGCCATCATTGATCCACCTCCATGCTTCACTCTGGGCATGTAACTGGGTAATACGCTTCTTTGGGGCTTCTCCACACCATAACTCTCCCAGATGTGGAAAAGACAGTGAAGGTGGACTCATCAGAGAACAATACATGTTTCACATTGTCCACGGCCCAAGATTTTTGCTGCTGGCACTATTGAAACTGACGTTTGGCATGGGCACGAGTGACCAAAGAATTGGCTATAGCAGCCCGGCCATGTACATTGACCCTGTGGAACTCCTGACGAACAGTTTTGGTGGAACCGGAGAGCTGAGGACATTTAATTCTACAGTGAGTTGGGCAGCTGTGGTTTTATGTTTTTTGGATACAATGCGGGTTAGACACGCCTTTCAGACAGCTTCCTCTTTCGTCCACAGTTACTGATGTTGGATGTGGTTCATCCTTCTTGGTGGTATGCTGACATTACCCTGGATACCGTGGCTCTTGCTGTCTTGGTCACAGATGCGCCAGTGAGACGCGCACCAACAATTTGTCCTCTTTTGAACTCTGACATGTCACCCATAATGTTGAGTGCATTGGAATATTTTAAGCAAAACTGCGCTATTACTGTGCTAATTAAACCTTCACACTCTGCTCTTACTGGTGGAATGAATGTGCAATCAATTAAATTAGCCGCTCCACCCCTCCCCCCCCCCACACACACAGAAAGAATATTAGCTCCAAGCAAATTTACACACCTGGTCGGGGAAACTACTAGATACAATTTACTTGTATGTATGGTTTTATATATCACAGTTTGACCACTTCACAAAATAGAAATGATCAGAATGAATGTTTCATTTAATACTTCCGTTTCCATTTCCATTCCAATTTATAATTCTTGACTCTGATTAAAACTATTTCGATCAAAGATTCCGACTTTACTATTTCCATGGATGGTGATCCAATGAGATAAATGTTAACATGCGCTGAGCATTTAATCAGATTAAAACCTTATGTTGACATGCACAATGTGGTTTTGCTCACTTTGACGTTTCACGTTTAATCTGCCACAACTARGACAWAAAAGAAGAAGAAGAATTTTTCTTCAAARATGAGGTTAGATTATGCTTCCCATCTTCGCCGATAAATCCTGCTATCCTGCCGTGTTTTTACTGAATTCAGGCCATCTATGATTGGTTTAATGCTTTAGTACGCATGAAATGGAAAAGCCAATCAATGGCCCTCCATACAGCCAGAGATATAAATTGTAAAAATCTAAAATATAGAAATTAGGTGTGGCCCAGACTGGTGGGAGAGAGCTGTTCTGATCGGAATGGGCGCAAAATTGTCCTCTTGGAAACTCATCAGGCCACCTAATGTTACCCTCACATATTCCTTCTGTGCACCAAACATGTACAGAAAGAATATATTTATTCCAATATATGAAGAAACTGTCTGATTTACACAGCCATCAATAGATAACAGATTATCAAAGATTGGCCCGCTCATTCTGATTGAGAATTATTTCCAATCTCAGTCCAACTGACATGTTTACATGATGCATATTATTCAAATTGGGCTGTTATTCTGAGAATTATGGTAAAATTTGGGTCCATCTAAACACACCAAATAGCARTTCATGAGCCTGTGCAAAAAACAACAAAAGAGGAAAGAAATGTAGGACACTTCTCCATGGGGGCGTAKAATACTGAGCTGAATCAATGCAAACAGATCCATTTTGCACCCACAGTAAGGTTTTGCTAAGCACGGAAGTCACGTTGAGATACAACGGTTGTCTGCAGACTACTACATCGACAGTACATGTATTAAATTTGCGAAAGCCAAGTGCTGAGGATAAAATATACATTATAATTAATTTACTATTTTTAAAATAATGTTTATKTAAAATATGCTGAAGCAAAATGATCAGAAAGTGTCTAAAAATGACTACCTTGTAATTGCTCTTAGTGAATGCATTGCATTCTGTCAAACGAGAATAGATGAAGTATTTAAGTCATTCATCTAATGCGCAGTGATTGATGCTGGATTTGCAATATTTTACTATACAGAAGCTGCCTGGAARGAGGAAGGGGTCTGGATCAGACTGTGTTTTCAATGCTGAAATCTCGGAGATTACACTTGACAGAATAACACAGATAAACACATTCCTGGCTTGCACTCATCCGAGAAAGGGAATATAGAAAATATGGCCATCTAATCCTGTGGTCCCCCCAGTGTAATGACAAAGGACAGGCAAATGGTCTGGACAGGAAATTTGGCGGTTGGATTTTCTGTGAACATGCCCAGAGGCATCAACAATACAAAAAGAGTTATGAACATCTAACATCRGCTAATTATTGATCATGTTTGCAATAATACACTCATACCATTGCCGCCATGCGTTATGCAACCTGCCAAATTAGCTTTTTTATTTCTTCACCATGTCTCTTACTCTTTGTCTGCCAACCAGGATTTAGACTGCAGAAAAGCGGCACAAAATGGTCCACCTCACTCTCAGAATCCTTTTCAAGTTGTGGTGCCAACTAGGGGAAATTTAAACGAGTGCATTCAGAGTTGTGTAACAAAACGAGTGACTTGTTAAAATGATTGCATCATGCGCTCTCGACACGAGGATAAAGCTTGCTAGCTTGCTGGCTTGCCTTTAAACCCCTGCATTCCTTTTAAAGCACTCCAAACATTTTCACCTGTCACAACAGCAACACAAGACCCACACTGATTAAGCCCAACAGAAATTGCAGTGAAAGCGAAAAAAGATTTAGTTCTGCGAAGGCAGGAGGTCTGGCTCTGACAGTGTGATTTATTCCACAACGATGGACAACATCTGGTGAAAAGAACACAGCACAGGAAAGCACAAGCTGGCCTCAGATGATGGGATGCACACAAGAGGGTCAGTCTGATAGACAGCCTGGCTTAAAACATATATGATCCTTATATGATTACGTCTGCTAATTGATAAGGGAGCTGAATAATAAATGGAGTTCGAAGGAACCACTTTAACTGACCTCGTCCTACCTTCCGTAATGACACTACGGAGTTTAAAATATAAAACTTGTCCTGGCTTGTGTGGCCATCACTCAGTTATTTGGCCTTCGGCTATTTAGGGATCAGCCAACTTTAAGTAAAAAAACATCATCATGTCTTGTGAATACTAATAATAATTTTATTTGAATAGCCCTCTGTTTGATCCCTGTGCAATTTCATATGGAATATTTTAACGTGATATTTTAACCAGTAAAACTGGTTCTCATTTATTTTGCAAATGAGTCATTATCTTGTTTTTTATTGGTTTTTGTTTGTTTGTATGTTTTCAACCAGACATTGATACTGGACATCTTTCCCCATTATTTCCATGACTTTTGTCAAAAATGCACCCTTACCTATTACTTTCTGAAAAACCAAGGTTCAAAAATACCAACTGTCCCACTGAAGCTAATAAAGTATGCGCCAAAATATACAGTGCTGAAATGAATAAACGAACCATATTATCGGRATACMCTCTTTATRATCTGAGAGTTTATTTCTCTTAAAATAAACTATCATTCACACTATTAGCATGTTGATTTACCATGGTATGCATAATGTAACTCTTCAAAGTGTGRGTGCACTGCCTGGCTGTAGACAGTGTTCATATTGTTCACGCAGATTCTCTTTCGATTTGCTTGCGTAATGCAGGCACAGTTCTTAGCGGATCTTCACAGTTGACCACACTTTCCTTTAACATTCCTCACAAGTCGGCATCAGGTGGTGTAAGATGAGGGGAATAGCATATGGGTATGGGAATTAATTGATCTACCACTTCTGTATGAGCGGAAATAATACTAGATCATTTAGTTGATTTAATTTCACTTTGCATCTGAATACAGGCATACGCCTGCATAGATAACATCTTACAAATTTTACCTAGGTGAGGTAAGTTCGGGGCCAATGTGKAGAAAAAATGTGGACTAGCTGGTCTCCTTGTTCCAAGGTCTACAGCTCTTTWATCTGTTAGTTTAGAGCCAGAAAAGCCTTTTAACTTTTTATGTCCATATTAAAATTGTACATAAGTTTAAACCCTTACAAATTAGGTGTCCAGTCATATAAATCAATAACTATATGGACTAAATAATAAAGGTAWCAAGTTTCACCACTGTAACAAATAAATACATGAACTTAGTGAATAAATAATACCAAAAAAAAAACAATTGCTGAGGTGATACCATAAAGGACTCTTCCTTACCAGCTTTACTATGCATCACTAATTCAATTTTAACTGCTTAAAAAACTCTAAAACTACACAAAATGCATCTCTGCAAGTAAAAAAAAAAAAATACAGTGCTATGTATGTAATCTGCCCCGAAGGCGAGTTCTTAAGGTGAAATTTTGTATTGAGAAACGCATGTTCCCACAAGAAATAATAGTAGACAGGTAACCCAAACAAGATACCAAAAAAAAAAACAATACCAAAATATAGTCTAAAAACTATCGAAACATTTAGGAAATACATAAAATMAAGTAAAATATGAAATAAATAAACATTAAACCTCACTTAACCTTAATTTACGATTCATCTTGGTACCGGCTGCTTTTTAAAAAAAAAAACTAAACTAAAAGTCTCTCTATTTTCTTCTTATCATAACGTAGCGCTGCCATATAATGGGTTATTATAAAGCTGCCAATCATTTTTTTATACAGATTATAAAGTTGTATACTTTATAATCTGCCCCCAAATTATGTATTGCCCTTAGTTGTCTTTTGGTTCTGCGTTTTTACTCTTGTGAGACTTTTTCTCCAAATCATGAGAGGAATCCCGGTCAGCTAACCATGCAACCATTTTTCCGAAAGCTGCATAATACTGTAAATCCTTTTGTCTCACCATTGGGACAGTATCACAGGACGATGTTTTATCGTCATCATGCTCATGCTTCACAGTGTACTCACACTCTTGCACCAAAATAAGAGAACACAATTAAGTCTAGGAGTCTATGAGACTATATTCTGCTACCTTTAGGTCTAGGAGTATATTTACATGTAACTTCTGGTAACTTTACATCTAAGAGTATATGAGTATATGATAACATATACTGATACCTTTACATTTGGAAGTATATGATGAGTATATTCTGGAAACTTGTATGTCTAGGAATATATAGATCTGCTTCACAGATCCCTGAGTGCTCCTAGACCCCACTTTGAGAACCATGGCATTTAGGAAATAGCTTGCACTACGACATGTGTTATTAAATAGTTCTTGAATGATCAGCCATTTTGATCTACTGAAGGTTCTTTGACGCCAACAACCATTATTGACCCAAACCCCCAAAGAACTARWTTAACTCATGCTAATGTGATGAATGAAATGTACTGAATTGATCATAGCACATTTGTTAGTCAACACATYGCCTGACTATAACTAGCATTCCCATGTGTTCTAATGAAGATATTCTAAGCATATTATTATATTTATATTCACTTTCTGTTCTCTTAGTGCAGACCCTCAGTGATGCAGTTGAGTCGCCACGTGGTTAGAGAACACACTTGAACACATCACTGTTTAGGTTTCTGTCAGGAGTTGGCAAATGTCCAAATTGGAAATGAAACAAAAGTAACAAAGTGACAGCTCGTGCGTCTCAGCAGCACGATACTATGTAACTATAAACTAATAATAATAATAATAATAATAATAATAATGCCTTGTGGTATCGTATTTAATAACAAATTGATGGATTAACA
>QMIH01000610.1:450158-463173 GCA_003987875.1 Clarias batrachus | reverse complement strand
GTGTGTGCGTGCTAGAACTCGGGTGACGTAGGACGTTGTGCGGGGGCGGAGGCTGGCGTGCGCGTGACAGATATTTTGCCAGAGTCCGAATTGAAATCATTATCATTTATTATCTTTATCAGCGCTGTCTCTGTACTGTCATGCGCTCGGAAGCCAGATTGAAAACTGTCCAGGTATCCAATTAAGTTTAAGTGGTTGTTCACCTGATAAAAAACAACCTTTTCCTATAATCTTGCCTATAAGGTTTGAAAAAGGGACATTACTAAACTTTTGTATGGCGTTAACATTACCCAGTTTAAAGTAAATCTCAAAATACAGATAAATGCAGTGCAGATGCATAGTTGTGATAAATTTGCTTACGTTCCCGGTTTTTATTTTTTTGTGTTTGTATTGTATGTGTTAGGAAGAGTTGCTTTGGAAGTGTAAGAATTGGACTGTTACTGTGAAAAGAGAGCACAGTTATTTAAACATTATAGGCTAAAACATGGAAGTTATGCAAGAACAGAACCATTTACTTGTTTACATCAGGAATGCCAGTTTACGTTGGCTTAATCGCTCAATGCACTAAAAGTACATTTATGCCACCTTCACACCAAAACTCCAGATCAGCAACCAAATGTTTATGTACTAGTTAAATTTTGCTTTCTTTCTTGTGGGTTTGCTGAGCTTTGTTCTGAAACGGACTACTTCACTCACCTGCACACTACAGACTTAAAAGTAAACCATAAAGTCAGATGCCCTTATAAAGACCGTAACTTTGAAAGCAGTGTCTACTCCACTTTCAAAACTCACATAAGTAAAATACACAGGGAACACGCAGAGTAACCAGTTAACCACTGGTAAACCCTATAGAATATGTTGTAGGAAAAAGCAAAAAAAACACTTACATATGTCCCTATTGTTCCCATGCTCCAGAAGTTGTTTAAAAAAGCTGATGTATTAGACAAAGCCGTGTCAGAAAACGTCAATGTACCACAGGAATTCAGATCTTATGTACTGTAGATGGGCAGAACTTTAAAGAAAACTGTCTTCTTGCTGGGGGCAAGTTCACAATTGCCCTTGATTTTTACATTGATGACTTTGAAATAGCTAATCCTCTTGGAACATCAAAGCTGAAACATAAACTGTGTGCCTTATACTGGGTCATTGCCAACAGACTTGGAAAATATAGGTCAAACCTTAACTCAATCAGGCTTGTTCTACTATGCCAAACCTTCATAGTCAAAGAGTATGGCTAAGCAAAAGTTTTGCAACCATTTATCTATGATCTAAAGTTATTGGAGCAAAATGGTGTTTATTTGGAGCAACTAGGTGCTTGTGCGAAAGGTACAGTCTTGTATGTTGCTGCTGATAACCTTGGTGCACACTTCCTTGAAGGATTCCTGCAGGATACTGCAGATTCTGTTTGGCCAGCAGAAGTGATGTGCAACAACAAGAGGTATGTTCTGGGTTTTTTTTTTTTTAATTAAGATTCCCATGATAAGCAGGTGCGGGAGGTGAGAGATGACACAGGATTGAGTTGGACCTATGGTGGACCTATATCCTTTAACTGAGAACCTCAAGCACTTTCATGTGGTCACAGGTTACCCTCCGGACAGCCTACCTGATCTGTTGGAAGGCATTGTTCCAACTGAGATGTCCCTGTGTCTTACAGACACGCACCTGATAGACAAGAAGTATTTCCCACTAGATATGCTGAATCAGGCCATCCGGTATTTCAGTTACACTTTTACTGGCAAAACAGGCCTACCTCAAATGACTGGGAAGGGATTTTCCACCAGAGGAACCACTGATGGAAATGGCCATGAGAATTGGTGTCTCATAAGACTCCTGCCATTTCTTATTGGTCACAGGGTGATGACACATGGGAAATTCTCATGCTTTTTAAAGACATTTTCGAGTTAGCTGTTTAAATTTAAATGTTATTGTCTCTGAAGGAGACATAAGAAAGCTGACAATGACGGCACAACCTGACACCTGAAGATTTGATTGGATGGCTCAAAAGCACATTACAGCTTTGCCATACAATACCAAGATCCTGAATTTAATAACAAACTGTGTAACCTTACAAATCTGTCTGATCTTCCAGAGAAGCCAACTGTTAAAATTAACCCAATGATTGCGATTAAACCAATCGCTCCACAACCCAAATTATGTATTGACACAAGCAGCCAGGCAGACAGAGAGATCCTGTCCACCTTCTCTTTAGATAGAAGTCTCCCATGGCCAGAGGTATTCAACATTCCTAAATTTTCTGTTGACGTTGAGTATAGACTTTGTCAAGCTAATCTGTCTGATCTTCCAGAGAAGCCAACTGTTAAAATTATCCCAATGATTGAGATTTTCTGTTGTATCTCAGAAAAGGAACCTATCTCAAAGAGACAAAAGAGCTGAAACATGATATTCTTGAGAAGCTTGCTGAGACCATGTATGCATTTGATGCATACCCAGCAAAAAGAGATTTTGAAGCTGTTGCAAAAGCCTTAGTAGAAACGTACCCATGTCTTAAAGAATCTGGGTCATCCTCTGGCTGGGATGGATGGAAGAACAGCCTCAATTTCAAGATGGGTAATCATACAACCAAAACGTGCCAGCTGGGTCGACTTGATGTCACTATCCATGGTGGTAAACGTGGAAGATATGTTACACATGCCGACCCTCCCAACAAAGCCATCAAGAAACCAAGGAAAGGGGAAACTTCCTACCGGAATATCGAGGGGTTGGAGGACAACAACCTGGAAGAAGCTCATCAAACCTTGGTCACAGAAATGATTAAGACAAAACCAAATGGATCCCTTGTTAAGAAATAATGGACTTGATGTTTGCTCTTGGGAGGAAAGAAGTTGTTAAAGACAAGCCTGAAATCAGAGAGATTGTACATTGATGGCCTGCTCTCTTCACAGAAAGCCAGGTTTGTATGATTGTTAGGAGTATTAACTAAATATAAATAATATTTAGTATTGGGCATGTGTTCTAAGTACTGTATGTTGAAATTTTAGAATTAAGGATTTTTTTTAACTGCTCTGATTTTAAAAGATGGCCCTGCTCTATTCGTTGCACACATTGCTCCCATAACCTAAGTGTGTGTGTCAAGATGCAGTGAAATAAGTACATAGGCATTAAAACTAGATTGTAAAGCAGGCACAAGCTGTCTATAGAAAGTATTTGATCATTTGTGCCTTCCTGGATAATTATGTTACGCCTTCAAGATTACATTAGACACCCATGTGGACCAAAAACATGCAACTGGAAAATGAGTATATTGTATATGACCAGCTGGGAGTGGTTAACATGATGGAACCAAAAGTGTTGAGGGTCACAGATTTTGATCATTTGACCATGGGCTTATACAAAGTTTGCTGTGTTTTATGCTTAAAGTTTATTATGAGTTCAACAGGGTGGTGGGGAAAAAATGCACTTCTTTAATGCACTTGACTGTTTCTCTCCAAGCCTGATGGACCTGTTCAGGAAAAAGAGAGGCCTCACTGACCAGCTTTTGGCTGGGCTTTTATGCCAGACAGAGGTGGGTTGACTTTTAGTCAACTCTTTCTCTCTCTCTCTCTCTCTCTCTCTCTCTCTCTCTCTCTTTACCTTACATTTCCTTTGCGTTTCTTCTCTCTCCTTTCTCTCTTTTTCCTCTCCTGTTCCTTCCCCTCCAATCTTTACCCTTCTGTCTTAATTTCCTCACCTCTCTCCATTTCTTTCATGTTATCTCCTCTTGTCTTTTCCTGAAATTTGGCAATAAAGTAATTAATTTTTCTGGAATGTATTCCTATGGACTATGTTCCAGATCACTCAGCCAACAGATACCTGGTGGCTTTGTCTTCAGGGACTGCCAGTCATCTTGGGGGATGATCCTTCTGCCTTCTTGAAGACCTGCACTGTAAGATATTTAATCTGTTGTTATTTCTGCAGGTGCATAGTTATATAACCTTTTTAGTCTTTTCAGAATAAATTAACCATCATTCAGTATTTTTCCAGACTTTGTATTCTTTTTTTTTTTTAGTTGTCAAACAAGTTAACTTAAAACAATTTGGAATATCTGCATTATTTATTTGCAAACATAAAAAATGAAAATATTTTTTTAGAGGAGGGAGGAGACTAGTATACAGGGGAGAAAAGAGCAATTGCAACTAGTAGAACCAATGTACAGATCCAATTATGGTAGTTGATAAAGTATATAAATACAGTATTCTCTTTGTCAATTTGTTTTTTCCTGTTAGGATGTAATTAATAAGGACTTGTACATACAGTACAACTCCAATGGGAATCCTCTACATTGATCAAGAAAAACCTCAGCTCAACCCATCCAGAGTGGACATCATCTTGGAAGGAAGTGTGGTGATGGATAAACTGGCCAACATGCTTCAGGTCCTTTTTGGCCTCCTGTATGCCCTGCACCTGGACTACCCCAAGTGCATGAAAAACACTTTCAGCTTTATTCAGCAGGTAATGCTCAAGCTGGGTAGAGGTGAGCTGACACCCAAAATTCAACGCACCGTTCAGATACAGTATGAGTGATTTGTATGATAACAGTTTTGATGTGATTCTAAGGTACTGACTATAATCAATCAGTTGGGCATTAATTTCTGTAATAATTCACTTGACGAAGCACCAGTAAGATTAGTACATAAAATAGCAGAGGCATGATTTTGCTAGTCTTTCGGGTTGTTTTATGTGAAATATGTTCTTAGGACATGAATAAACAACTTTTGTTAGAAGCCAAGCACGTAATTTAAGCTTGTTGCACCATTAAAGTAGGAGGTTCTATACTGTACAGTAACTAGCTGCCAGTGGCTCAGTTCCTAAGAGGTCCAACAGGCAATCATTCAATTGATTACAATATGTGCAATGATTAAACCTCTGTTTAAACAATAAACAAAAAAATGTTCATGAGACATGGCATGTTCCAGAATTTCATGTTTGAAATTTAAATAAAACAGAAAAAGAATATACTGTGTTTTGCTTTTTTAAAATAATAATAATTTTAAAAAAAATTAAACACTCTAATTTAATAAGTTTAATAGAAAGAAACTCACTTTATTTAAGGGGGAAACATTATATAGCTATTATTTTAACTATAACACATATAACCTATTTTTCTGTTTATCACAGAATACTTCACTAAAATGTTTATCAAAGTCACTTTTTTGAAACAAGCCAATTCTTTTAAACTGTGGCACAAAAGAACTTTTGTGTTCCCAGTCAAAACTGACTGGTGAGGTTTAATTATTGAAAACAAAAGCCCAAATGTACATAGGAAAAACTTAACCATATTACTAATATAATGTTTGACCCATACACTGTATGAACATATTTACAATTTTAAAGTAGCCCTGCTGTTATTTCTAGCCTCCTACTTCCCATGATTTTCTCACCATCAGCCGGTTCGCCTGTGTACACTTGCATGTTCCAGGCATAACATGTACACATCACATGCTGCCCATATCTTTATAATATACTTAGATGGTTTGTTTGGCATATACTGCTTAAATGGGCACCGTCCCCAAAACCCGACGCGATGCTCATCAACAGTGATGTCAGGACCTGGTTTGTAAATAATTATAAGGTGCTCCACCCACTTCTGCCAAACTTTCCAGCTCGTCTCATTGACTATGGGCTGCTCTTGTGTAGTGGTAATCAAAGCAAATCACACGTGACAGGATAGGGAAGGTCTGCAAAGAAATTGTAGCATAAAAAGTGTCGGCATTCTATAAGCCTGTAGACACCAAATAATATCAACACACCCACATAGGCTTCAATATTCACCAGGCCTACCTCTTTCCATAAACCCTTCTTCCCTCCAGGTTTGTTCACAACAACGGTTACAATGGAGTCCATGAGGAAAAGTTGAAAACAGGATTTGATGTCATTCACTCGGGATATGGCACGTCGGGTTAGTGTTAGTGTTTGGTTCCTTTTTTTTTTTTTGACTGAAAGAAGACTACAACTTCAACTGGGTCTTCTTCCTCCTCAGGTTATATTCTCTTATATTATGTTATTTTCAACCTCTGACTCTTCTTCCTCTAAACCCTCCTCATGGTCAACCTGGCTTCTCTCCTTCTCATCACTGTCGTTGTCAAATATAATTCCAGAGCTTCACATGCAGTATATCTCTTGGCCATCATGATGCCAAAATAAGGCCTCAAAAATCTATATATAAAAGAGCTGCAGGGAAGTTGGATCATTGAAATAATGTTGCAGTTTTGTTTTTCAACAGGTGTGGTAAAAATGATGTTGTCAATAGGTTCCTGTGAGGGTTGCCATAGGAGCCAAAAAGGGCCATAAGTAGTGTGTGTGTTTACTGTATGTGTGTCTGTGTGTTGGTGTGTGTGTGCACATGCATGTTTTTGTGTTTGCTTAAAGAGGTGTGGGAAATATGTGTAGAAATGTGCTTGAACTCTGTTTTATACACTAATTGTAGTCTTACCCATTCATTTCCGATGACTGGTCATTTTTGACCGGGAACAACATGAGTGTATAAAAGTTTTTTATATATTTTTAAATAATTTTTATTAAAATATTTAAAACTTATTTTGTGTGTTCGAATGCCATGTGTGAACAAAGTCATTGAACCTCATGAGAAATGGATAACATTTACTGCACTTTTTTAGAGAGGAAGCATGTAAATCAGTCAGATTTGACCGGAACACAGCATGAGGGTTAATCACATGCTTTATTTTATAATATTACATGGTACAGATGGCACTAATATATGCATTCTACCTCAAAGTGATATCACAGACCATCACCTCTCAGTGTACAATCTACCTTCAGAACAGTGCTGTGTCTCCCCACGTTATCGATTCATAGAAATATTAATCCGACCACGAGACAGATTCACAAATAATCTGCCGGATCTGTCTCAACTTATTATTTGACCCCTAAATGCAGACAATCTAGATGAAATGACTAACAGCATAGGCACTATTTTTACCAGCAGATCAAAAAAATATGATCACATGAGCCAAATATTATCATCCACTGGCTATCTGTTGAGTTCAGAATTGATTACAAACTAGCACCACTTATATACAGTACAAAGCTCTAAATGGTTTGGCTTCCACTCACCTAGCCTAGTATTTTGATACCTTACAATCCACCATGCTCTTTAAGATCACAAAACTCTGGATTTCTGGTAGTTCCCTGAACATTAAAGTCTACAAAAGGGAGGTAGAGCATTTTTGCATTTAGCTCCTAAGCTTTGGAATAGCCTTCCTGACAGTGTTTGGGGTCACAGTGTAAAAGTAGTCTAAAGACATATCTCTTTAATCTGGAAAACATAATTAATCCCATAACCTCATTCTCCAGTACATCTAAATGCACATCTAGTGCTACTAATATCACGAACGGCAGCTAATTCCTTTCCACGGGTTCTTTTTTCTACTCATCCCGAGGCACCTGGAAATTGTGCCAGTTCTAGTAGACACGGGCCAACCCTGTGTATACACACAAAAAAAAATCTATGATATTACATTTTGAGTTGCATAGTATAAACAACTTTTTGTTTACTAGCTGTTACTTCATATTTTCGATTTTTTTATGTATTATGCTACAAGGTATAATAATAGTAATAATAAACAAACAAACATTGAGAAGGTGTGTCCAAACTTTATCACATACCCTTAGTAGTATTTATTTTTATTTTGACTGCCACCTTCAGTAGTGGTCAAGTTTCTTGAGAGATTTTTTAAGGATTTTGAAAAAACATATAATTAAATTTCTTGCAGAATATTGTCCAAGACACATTTTCTAAATTAAATATATACTAATGGAAAAGATAATGCTACAACACTTAGGAGCTATTCATGGATGAGATATGTTGTGTTTTGTCCAAGAAGCTGTGTTGTTTTGCACACCTGCTTATGTCTATTAAATCATGTTCTCCAATTAGGATTTCTTAACTTTTTTACATTTAGGCAATTGGCAGCCACTCTTATCCAGAGCAATTTTGATCCAGTCAAACAATGTTGGGAGGGTTTTTTTGGGGGGAGTTAACCCAAATATCTAAGAAAATGGTAGGTCTTTAGTTGTCGCTTAAATATTGCCAGTGCTTGTACAGCTGTAATCTTATGGGACCAGAAAAATGTTAGTTGGTTGATGCACAATCAGAAGCAATACAGCCCTTGCTAAGGTGCTGTAATCAATAAACAAAGTGAAAGATGACATGCTGTAAACTGAATTCTTTTTGCATTGATTTCAGTATCATGTTTCTCATGATCATTTATGATTAAAAATACAAGAGAGAACCGAAAATAAAAATGAAAAGACAAAAAGAAAAGAAAGAAAAAGAATACTCCTGTCTTAAGGAGATGAGGGAGCTTTGTGTTTTGAGTTTTAATTTCATTACCTTTGTGTTCTCTTGGCACAGATCGAGTTGGCTCTCTGTCCGTCATTATGGCTGTTTTGAAGGAAATGAAACTTGAAATGTGTAGCAAAAAGTATGTATGAATAAAAATGATCAGATTATAAAAATAATTATGCTAGTTAGAAATGGGCTTAAGTTACCCCTTCAGCCCCTGAAACATGTCAATATCCAACCACTGGATAGTAGCCTTACCGGAAAGGAGGCTCCTTATCCCTTCACATGAATTCCATGAACCAGGGAAAACTATCTCTCAGTACAGCTAAGTTAAGTGGTGCTTGTGTAGCAGATATTAATATTCCTAGTACATAGTGTTGTGAATTAATGTACTGCACTAAAAATCCTTCCCATCTGTGTATTTAGTTATATTACTTTGTGTAAGAATTTTTTTTTTTTCCCGAAGTATACTAGTTGTGTTTAGGAGACCAGAAATAATCTGAAAAGTAACAAATGAGAGAAACACTGCTGAAAACTAAAAGCTTCAATTTGAAACAAAATTAAGAATAAATAAGAACACATGGGTAAAAGACCTGTGAAATAAGAAACAGTGAGCAAACATAATATCTGGACATCCAGCAAACCCTCAAATTCTCATAGTCTGTGTGTAAAAAGAAATGGGCAAATTCTTCTGATGTTGTAAAGAAGAAATCGACAAGAGCGATTAAGGTTAGCAATGTGCTGGGAAAATGACAGTTGATTGTCCAGAGTTACCCCAATACTACGGGCAGTGACTGAAAGAGCTCTGCAAATGTTGTCCAGGGAGATGCCAAGGTCTTGACAGGGGGATGAGTCATCTGGGATGAACAGCAGCTCAGTTTTACTCAGATTGAGTTTTGGCTGATGAGCTGTCATCCTGGTTAAAATGCATATAACACTAGTGGCAAGTACTCAGAAAGTACTCAGATCCACCTTTTTGTCCTTTTTATTTTGTTAGATACTTTTTATTGTTTCAAAACATTTTTTTTTAAAGCGTTACATATACAGTATACTGTAATGTAACCAAACACCAACCAAAGAACACCCTACCCACCCTACACATATGCAAAAATAATAATAATAATAATAATAATAATAATAATAATAATAATAAATTTAATAAAAAAGGGCAATTTTGTAAAATATATTAAGACAATGACAGTTCAACACAATAAATTCCACTGAAAGTGAAAAATATATTAAAATATGTCATAAACATAATTCAGGCATTAACACAATCCACTGTCATTAAACACGAGTATGATCACATTATTTGCTGTTACTCAACAGTTTGTCCATTTTCATCTAAAAAACGAAGAAAGAAGTCCCAAATCTTGTAAAATCTTGTCAAACATTTTTTTGTTTGATTGAGTAAGTTAGTCTTTCCATTGCTATACAAGAATACATTTCCTTAATCCAGAGTGACAGAGACGGACCATGAATGCCATTGAATGAATTTTTCAGTGAATGCCAATTAGGCGTTTCGCATGCAATAGATATGTAAAGATAAGGCAGGTGGAAAAAGACCAAGAATACAAATTTTAGGGCAGATAGGGATTTCTTTACCAATAGTTTTAGAAATAATACCTATGAATTATTTCCAAAAGGATTGTAAGTATTCACATTGCCAAACACAATGGAATAGTGTGCCCTTAGAAGCCAAACATTTTCCACAAGTATCCAAAATATTTCTATTAAATGTATTTAGCATTTCTGGTGTGATATATGTTCTCATTTTCCAATTATATTGAATTAGTTTAAAACAGGTATTGATCGATAATGTTTGCGCTTGAACACAACTTTTTTCCCGTTAATTTTCTGCAACATCCATCTGAAAATCATCAATCCAAGCCAGTCTTTTATGATTAGTAGATTCTTTTGAAGCATTAACAAATTTGCTATACAGCATAGAAATTCTATATTTGGGCCTCCGAGTGGCGCAGTGGTAAAAGTTCTCTGTAACCTCTTGCAGCCGGAGGTCTAGAGAGAGCTGATTGGTCTCAGAGGGTCCCACATTAATCACGGCTCTACAGCCAATCAGGGGCGTTTATTGATCGATATGAGCTCGCGCAACGGAGGGAGCGGATAGCGCTGTCCTCCGAGTGCGTTACGCCGCCCCCAACGGTGCGTGAGCGAGCAGTCCGAAAAGATGCAGTCGGCTGGCGTCACGTGGTTCGGAGGAAACACGTGATAGTCTTCGGCCCTCCCGGCTGAGTGGTAGTAGTAGCCTTACTGTGGGAGCCCCCTAGTGACGGGGAGGAATTGGACACGACTAAATTAGGGAAAAAAAAAAAATTGGCATTGGAATCTTTAACTACAATTTCTTATAAACTACTTAGGGCACCGATATGAATGAGTTTTTGATCTTATAAAATGACGGATCTGAATATATATAAAAAAAATGAGAGTGAGACATTTTATATCTTTCTTTCAAGGTTTCAAAGGTCATCAGTATATTATCTTCATACAGATCTGATATCCTCAATAAGCCTTTCTGAAACCATAGCTTAAAACCCATGTCTGGTTTCCCTGGAACAAATAATGCGAGAGAATTTAGAAAGTACTCCTGTTCATTAAGGAAGAGTATAGATGACTTTGAATGCCTAACCTTAGAACCTGAAAATATATAAAAAAATGTATTAATGAAATTGTTAAGATTGGGTATTGAATCTTTAAGTTTTGTTAAATATAAAACAATATTGTCTGCATATAATGAAATCCGATGCTCTACACCTGTAATTTCAATTCCCTTTATAACTGAGTGAGTTCTAAGTGCTATTGCCAGAGATTCCAGAGCCATTGCAAATAGTAAGAGTGGACAGCTCTGGCGGGTGCCATGAAATAGATTAAATGGTTTGGAGGGTAAGTTATTGGTAATTACTTCTGCAGTTGCTCTATGATATAAAGTCTTTACCCACTGGCAGAAGTTCTGTCCACATCCAAAGCGGCTGAGTACGTCAAATAAATAAGACCATTCGACTCTGTCAAATGCCTTTTCTGCATCTAAAGATAAAATATATGTATCTTTAGAGCTGTCCATCTCATGATAGTACTCTCCTGATGTTATGGAAGGTCTGTCTGATTCGGGCAAAGCCATTTTGGTCCATTCCTATTAGAGAAGGTAAATGAGCCTCCTGCCGAAGGGCTAAAATATTGGCTATAATTTTGGCATTGGAGTTCATTAAAGAAATCGGTTATATGATTCACATCTATCCAAAGGTTCATGTGGTTTGGGAATGAGTGTTATTAATACAGCTCTGTCAGGGAAGACAGCCCTCTAGCATAGACTCTTCCTACATTTCTAATAGAGGAACTGCTAATTTATCTTTAAAAGCTTTATATAATTCAATTGGTATTCCATCTGGTCCAGCTGTTTTACCACTTTTCATATTCACTATAACTCTTAAAATAGTAAATTTCTTTGCTAGTTAGAGATTCCTCCAGTTGTCTTTTGGCTTCACTGCTTATAGAAGGGATCAAAAGATATTCTAAAAATAAAGTTTGCCCCATACTCGGTCCAGATGATTCTGCAGTATATAACAGTTGGAAGACTTTGGAAGAAGTTTCATTAATCTCCACTGGGTCTGAAGTCAGATTACCAACTGTTGTATAAATACTATTTATTGCTTTACTTGATGGTAATTGTTTAATCTGCAAAGCCAGAAGTTTGACAGACTTCTTTCCATACTCATAAAATGTTTGTTTGAGATGGATTAAGCTGGCTTCAGCTTTTGCTGCAGATAGTTCATTATACTGCGCTCTAAAAACGAGCAGCTTGCTTAAGTATGCTTGAATTTGACAGATATGAATACATATCTTCTTCTAATTTCCGAATTCTTTCAGTTAACTTCTGTAATTTCATTTTTCTTTTTTTTATTGACGGAACATGTGTAGCATGTAACATCATTTGGCCCCTGATATAAGCTTTAAAAGAACACCAATGACCTCCATAAATTTTGAACATGAAGCCACCTTGGGTGAAACGTCCATCTACAACGTCCCTTAATAATGTTTGAAACATTATATAAAAGTTTTACTGGACCATGGTCAGAAATCAGGAGCAGTCAAAAATCTGATGCAATAGGTTATTTGAGAATCAAAAAGTAGTCTATTCGTGAATATGATTTTAGTGATGAACTACAGCATGAATATTCAGTTTTGCTGGGATATTTTCTTCTCCATGGATCACATAAATCGAGTTCGTTTATAAACTATGAATTTTTTTCCTGCTTTGCATTTGTACCGATCTAAATGTGGGTTTAATGTTACATTAAAATCTCCCCCTATGAGTAAATAGCCAGGTTGAGAGGCCAGGATTAACAACAAGTTCTCAAAAAATTCTGGACTGGGTCCATAGGTCCATACACATTTACTAGGGTAATAACGTTATCTATAAGAGAGCAATTAAATATCTGCCAGATTTATCTGAGATCACCTTTGATACTTTAAATGGAATGGCTTTGTGTATCAGAATCATTACACCCTTTGAGTTGGATGCGTATGGAGCATGTTTTAACTTTGAAAGTTTACCTAACCCCCTAACGTTCCAGGATATAAATGTTAACTGAGAATCACTTGACATATTTAACAATATTACTTGTCAATATCTCTATGATCACTGCAAAAAAATAGAAAAGAAAGTGCCCATAAAAAGGAAATATATATATTTATATA
>QMIH01000610.1:357173-432645 GCA_003987875.1 Clarias batrachus | reverse complement strand
AAAAATGTCCATAAATTTAACAGTAATAAACCTTATAAATGCTACAGGATAAAACCGTATTTCACAAAACTTGTGATAACCAGAGAATTTATAGTGAAAAACTGTAATTAGTTTTACAGAGTAAGACCTTAAATTTAACAGTTATAAACATATGAAATATGGTTTATAGCAGTAACATTTACGATCTACTGTATTTATAAAAAGGAAAACATGACCAGAGGTTTTGTCTCCAGGATCATCATTATATTACATGTCATTAGATACATTGACCTCTGGAGAAAAGCTTTAATCTTTAATCGTAAACATTTATTTATATGTATAAATACACTTTTTACAGGCACACAAAGTATCTTAAACTTCAGATTCTTATTATTTGAGGCTGTAGTACCGATCGCTGCCTCTGGATGTCAGTAGACACCACACAGCCAGTCTGTGTCACAGCAGAAGAAGGAGACTTCGTGTTTTCGTTTGGGCGCGTGAGTGTTTGTTTACGTTGGAGATGAGTGGATGTGAGAACACACACACTAACGGTAATGCTGTTACAGAGGAGTTTATAGCGTTAGAGGATTTTAGCGCTTCAGGAGCAGAGCAGGTCAGAGTTACTGTCTCACTAACGACTCATTATTATTATACAGCTGCACACACACACACTGCACTTTTACACACTCACTACACTACATCATATTCTACATTCTCTCTCACACACACACACTACTTAACCTCACAGCCAGTAGAAATGGTCTTTATTTTATTTTATTAGCAGCTACAGCGCCCCCTTCCGTCTCTGAGTGCTACACACTTTAACATTTATTAATCTGTATAAATAAAATAAAGGTTTTGTCTGTACTTGGTCAGAACTCATTCTTTCAGTGATATCTTTACGTTTTATAAATTGGAGGACCAGAAATCTGTCTCAGAAAAATATCTGTCCTTCTGTCCAGCCCATTTTGTCACAGCATTGCGCAAATAATGATGATCAGTTTTGTGCCAGATGACTTCACAGCAATTGGTGATTTTTAGGATGAATATTGCGATTTTCCCTTCGAGGTGGGAGTGACTATAACCATCACCAATCAAGGCAATAGTTTACTGTGTGTACAGTATGTAAACCGAGTATGCAGAAGACACAGAAACGATGGTAAAACAGAATCCTAAACAAAAACTACAAATCCTCGAGAAACAGAACTGAAAGCGCGGCACAGTGCGGCTCACTCCAAAAAATAGCCTTCGACCTTCAAAGATGTATGGACAGATATGTTGTATTATGAATTTTAATACGCTGGAGTTGTTTTAAGACAAAACTTCATCCGAACAGGGAGTTTATTTTGCTGATGACCAGAGAAGTACAAAGTCAAGTAAAAAGTAAAGCCTTTATTTTGTTACATATACATTACAGCACAGTGGAATTCCTTCTTCACATATCCCAGCATAACTGGGGTCAGAGCGCAGGGTCAACCATGATACAGCACCCCTGGAGCAGTTAGGGTTAAGGGCCTCGCTCGAGGGCCCAACAATGGCAATCTGGCTGAGCTGGGAATCAAACTGCCGATCTTCCGATCAGTAACTCAGTGCCTTAGCTCTCTGAGCCACCACTACCCTTGGCGTGAACATAAACTTTTCTAAATCCTCCTATTCTGAGTTTCTCATGAACTGTAATAAGATGAAATGAGAATAGATTTAAAATCTTATTTATTGCACATAAAATGTGATTGTTTTATTTGGTTATGATATAGAATAYATCATTTTAAAGGTAATAACAAGTCTTTAAATCATTGTTTTGTTGTTCCTCTCCTCTGTAGTTAAGCTTCTCGGCCGGAGACGCGCTTCTGGTCCATGAGCAGGTCTCTGCGGACTGGTGGTGGGCTGAGCGCGGCGGCTGCTTCGGCTATGTTCCCTCGACTTTCCTCCACCGCCGGGTCGAGGACGTGGAAGACGCCTGGCAGGACGAGGAGTATTTCAGCAGCTATGGAACTCTGGTGTGTTTCCAGTTCATCCTCCGATTAGTTTGTCTATTTTTTTTTTCCTTGATGTACAACTGAATGCCATTAAAGCATTGAGTTCATGGCATTTCACTTTATCTTTTGTTTTGTGTTTTTGTATTTACATTCAGTATCATTTAATGAATTAACATAAGGTAAATGTGTAAAAAGTTTTTTGTACAGCTGAAGGTTTTTCTATATTTTTAATTTATAATTATTTGGATATTTACATACATCTTTTTGTTTTCTTTCAGAAACTTCACCTGGAGATGCTCTCTGACCGGCCACGTACCGAAACCTACAGACAGGTCATCGTGAGCAACAGCGCCTCCCTGAGGGGGAAAGTAGTGATGGATTTGGGATGCGGTACCGGCATCATCAGCCTCTTCTGTGGCCGTTTGGCAAAACCTGCAGCTGTAAATACAAAAAACTCACACGTACACCAGAATTAAATAAAACCATTATGATAGAGGGGAAGTTATGAGCAGATTTTATCAAAGCATCATGCATAATGGTCTGGACAGAATTGATTGAAACTTTTGCAGTACTTGGATCTCTGCCTGATGTTTAACCTGCACCATAAATGAAATCACTTGTAAAATCACATGTTATGAACAGTTATGTGTGGGATTTAATAATCTACTTTAAAATAATCTACTAATGCGCTACTGTCTCAATGTAAACAAACACCTGCACCAATAGATATTAATGAGAAAAGATAAAGTGAATATTTTGACTGGGATTCGTTCATATTTTCACTTTGGCTGAAATAACAGCGCTGAAGTGGTATAAGTGAATTTTAACACACTGGAGTCGTTTTAAGACAAAACTTCATCTTTATCTGATCTACGTTTTCCATTTCTCATCTGTGATTCGCTCTCCGATTAACGAACAGGGAGTGTATTTGTCTGACGAGAAAAATGTAAAACAAGGTGTAAGATACTAAACTTTACAAAGTGTGATTTATAGTATTAAGTTCTGCTGTGCAGAAAGACAGAGAGACAGACATGTACGTGGGCTTCAACCTGAAATAATAATATCACTGATTACATTAAAACTCATCAAATTATTTTTTAACTTTAACTTTTAACTTTTTACAGACTATTTTCCTGTCAACGATGTATACTAATGCTATTATAAACGTAAAGAGCTCATTCATGTTAAAGTCTAAATTAAATCTTCTGCTATGTAGAGATAGTTATCTTTAAGTTAGTAGTGGAAGCCTTACCATTTGTTTTTATGTGGATTGTTCAACGTCTCTTTTGCGCCCCCTGCAGGTGTACGCGGTGGAGGCGAGCTCRGTGGCTGAACACACTGAGAAACTGGTGAAACTGAACAGGTGTGACGATGTCGTGACTGTGTTTCGCTCCAGAGCTGAAGATCTGACGCTTYCGTCCAAGGTGGACGTTCTGGTCTCGGAGTGGATGGGAAACTGCCTACTGGTATAAACACACACGCTTTACAGAAAATACACTCTATCAACGTTAATTATTYTTYCTTTGATTTATAAATTGGTCTATAATTCATGAGTGATCTCAATTCTAAGCCAAAGATGTTGTATTTTTATTTCCCTAAAAATCACACAGCTCTTAATTTGTAATTGCTGATGAATACGGGTCTGTGATTGGCTCCCGAGTGTCACATGATCCAGCTCCACTACAGGAAACACAGAACCTGACTGAAATACACATTCGTCTGCACTTTTATAACACAATGTAAAACAATTTTTTACTTTTTCTTGTCTTTGGTCTGAAAGTGTTATTTCCCAATTGTATCTGCATAGAAAAGTAAAAACAGGGAAGAAATAGTGAACAGCGATTCTTTGAAACTCTTTAAAACTGTTTTCAAAATTAAATTCCAGTTAAATTCAGAGGTAAGCTGCTGTAGTATAATATTGTAGAAGTATTTAGTAGGTTTCAGAATTGTCCTGAACCTTTTGGAACGTTTTGGAACGTTTGACATTCCAGATGTTCCTGGAATTTTCGAGAACTTACCAGAACATTCCAGAAGCTTCCAGAACATGTCAAGAATGTATCAAAACATTTCAAGAGGTTTTTAGAACCTTCTTGAAATTATCAAACTTTTATAGCAGTTTAAATACAAAAATATGAGCTCAGTAAATTGTTTGAGGGAAATTGTACGGATTTTACAACTTACAAGGACAAAAAATGTGTCACATCGTGTGTACACTGTGCAGCAGCATTACTGCATGGAAGATAAGTTGTTTTTGTATATATATAGAATTTTTAATCACAAATTTGTCATCTGTTTAAACGAACACGATTGTGTGAAAGCTTCCTTTAGAATGGCTGAGACTAAGATGTGTTAGGATGGTGTGTTAATTAGTTAGATGACAATCCTGGTGTGATCCCAGGCGTGTCTCGTCCTTTCCTCATTCGCTTATCCGGTGTCACAGTTCGAGTTCATGGTGGAGTCTGTGCTCCGCGTGCGCGACCGCTGGCTGAAAGACGGAGGCACGATGTGGCCGTCCTCCGCCTCCCTGAGCCTCATTCCCTGTCAGGCCCACGATGACTACAGCAAGAAAATGGAATTCTGGGAAAATCTCTACGGCCTGGACTTCAGCTGTCTGCAGTAAGTAAAAGCCAGTCGGATATTAACCAGGTGCCATTATTTTATATTCATATCACAGCAATTGCCTTTTGCGCTGAGCGCAAACTCATTGCTTTCATCACAAAGCCCATTACCTACCACACACACACACACACACACACACACACACACACACACACACACACACACACACACACACACACACATAAATCCATCCAGTTAGTTACAGTGGGTTTGGGGAACAGGAACTTGGGGCTACTTGTTTAAAGTGCTTTTGAGATGGGAAAATATATATTTCAGTTTTCAGTGTGATTGGCCGTGGCCGGTGATCAGCTGATCAGCCTCAGATATAAACGGTTCTGTACCGAGAGCAGAAGCTTCTGAGTATCGCAACAGAAACACATTTTTTATGGAGTTACAGTGCATTATCAAACATTGTGTGAGTTAAAAGCCTCTGATCTGCCTTTTTCTCCAAACTCTGTGAGCGAATTAGTCTCAAACCTGCTCATTACACACGCTTACACCAGTCTCAAAACACCTGAGTGCTAATTAGTTGAAAATCCTGTGCGTGAGGATCCCTGCATGCCTGCAGCTATAAAACATTTGAGTCTCTAAGAGGTGTTTGAGGCAGTAAAACATCACTGTTTCTGGCATCCCATAGACGTTGCTCAGTAACAATGTAACTTTGTATTTAACTTCAAATTAAATTAATAACAATGTTACTGAGCAACGTCTATTTTTTTCAGTAACGTCTATTTTTTCAGAGCAACGTTTTTTTTTTCAGTTAAAGAAAAAGGTTGGCTACATTTATTTACTCATGAAACTTTTTTAAAGGTTTAAAATTGTAACAAAATCGGGGGAAATATGATAAGGAATCGGGATATTTATAAAATCGTGATACTTACTGTATAGGACCACAGTTGTAATCAAATTGGCTCTGAGGTATGGTGATAATATTGTATTGGGAGTTGATGGTGGTTCCTGTTACTCAAAGGCAATAATTAATTTGTTGTTGTATAACTCATGTGTGTGTGGGGGTGTTTGTGTGTGCATGTGTCTCAGGCCTGTTGCACAGCAGGAGTTCTTCTCCAAGCCAAAATTCAGCCATCAGCTTGACCCTGACGACAGTCTCTCCACCCCGTGTGATGTCATCACTCTGGACATGCACACGCTTAGGGTGTCTGATCTGGAGGTGAGAATGTTTCTCTGCAGCTTATGCACTGTATGCAGACAGTAATAAAATGTTTTTTTAGCTCACTAATATTAAAATGTGTAACTAATAAATAAAGACCCGTCCAATTTTAGTATGTTCTCTGGTACAGTACATGTCATGACATTCCACTTTAAATCAGAAGCACAAGTCAGTCAGATTCTTGTGCTTTTTTCTCATCAGCGCCATACCAAGATACAACAATCATTTTTATTTGCATTGCTGAGAGTAATTAACTTACCTGTAATTCAGACATCGAATTAGGCTAGTTAGCTATGGTTAGCTAGCACTGGTAAAACGGTTGCCATGGTTACTGTGTATCACGTGACCCTAGACAGTATTTTGTAGGTTTCAGCCATATTGCGCGTAACAGGCAGAAGTTTGGACAGGTAGAAGTGGATTATGATGTAGAAACCTCACACTGTGTGTGTATATGTGTTTGTGTGCATGTAGAAACTGAGAGGAGAGTTCAGATTCACTATAGAAAGATCTGGAACACTACATGGCTTCACCGCCTGGTTCAGCACGTTCTTCCGTAGTTTGGATGAAGGAGGATCAACGCTTGAGCTCAACACTGGGCCGCACGCAGAGTCTGTCTGTCTTTCACTGAGGCAACATTACTCCTTATAGGAATATAAAGTATAAAGTCTGTGTGGTTATAAATCAGATCTGAATCACGTAGATCATATGATCATTGCATTGTGACTTTACAGATTTGAATTAATGATTACAGTGGAACCTTGGATTGCGAGTAACGTGGTTTGTGAGTGTTCAGCAAGACGAGCAAGGATTTTTAATAAATTTTGACTTTTGACAGAGCGAAAGTCTTGGTTTACGAGTATCATGAATCATGTATGCGCCTCTTATTTTGACACCGAGCGTCACATGATCACAACTGAACCAATTATTTTTCTCTCTCTTGCGCTGTGGAATTGTGGGTAATCGTCTCCCCTGCTGGGTCTTAGTGCTCGTCTCTTACTAGTATAATCAACATCTCTATCTCTGTTTCAGCGTTTCTCCTATGTGTGTTTATGTATTTATTGTTTTGGGATGTGGAACGAATAATTTCAGTTTTCATTATTTCTTATGGGAAAATGTGATTTGATTTACGAGTGTTTTGGAATACCAGCCCACGTCGGGAACAAATTATGCTCGTAATCCAAGGTTTCACTGTATTTAAAAATTTTAATTTTAGAGCAATTTATCCATTGGTCTATTATAATTATTCCATAATGGTAAGCCGCCTATAAAGAAAACAAAACTATAACATAGGCTATAACAATTTTGTAAAAATGCAAGTGAGCTTTTTTGTAACAATCAACAGAATCTTACATGAAATGCAATAGATAATATCTTATCATTATGTTAATAACTATTCATATAAACTATGTATTTTATTATATTTTACATTAGATTAGATTTAACTTTATTGTCACTGCACATGTAGATACAAGGCAACAAAATACAGTTAGCATTTAACCAGAAGTGCATTTTCGCAGTGCAGAATAATTAGCATATATAAACAGTGTATAGTGAGGGAGGTAAATTACAATGAGTGCAATGTTTTAGATGTATGCAAAGTGTTAAATACACTGAGTGCAATGAAGGAAGCTATATAGCATAATAAAAAAATTTGCATATGTAACACATATACACAGAGTTATGTACAGTGAGTGCAATGATTATAGATGGTTGCCATAAAGGAACATATTGTATACCATGGTTATGATATTATGGTTGAGAAGGTTATATACCAATGTGCAACTTGTTATTGAGAGTGGAATGAGGTAGGTCAAGTTATATAATATACAATATGTGAAACAGTTATAAATAGTGCAGTCCTAAGAAAAGTGCAATTCTATTTACAGTGTCTGTATAGTAGTATTTAGTAGTACATTTTAGTTCAAATTAAATATTTAATATTAATATAACAGAGATAGATGCATGGACATTTGTGCTCATTGTCAATCGTTAATTGACAATTTCACCTTAAAAAAATAAGAAATAATTAAACAAATTAACATTATTTAAAAATAAACAATATGAATATGAATAATAATAATAACTCATCCTTTAGGTCGACTCACTGGAAGCAGACTCTGTTCATGTTGGACGAACCAATCGGAGTTGAGGAAGGTGACTTTGTGGGCGGGGCCATCACGCTACGGAGAAATCCCATTTGGAGGAGGCACATGTCAATCACTATAGAGTGGAGTATGAAGAGAAGGAACGATACGGCTTTCTCTGAGGTAAAGTTTTTACATCATTCATGTTAAGATGTTAATCTAATATATAGTGCTCAGCATAAGTAAGTACACCCCCTTTGAAAAGTAAGATAATCAGCATCTGAATGAACACAAGAAGATTTTCCAAAATTTTGACAAAATTGAGTTTAATAGAACATTTGTTTAGCTGTTTACATGAAAGTAAGGTTAATAATATAACTTGGCTTGCAAAATCTTTAGTTTAACTCAAATTAGTTTATGCAAAAATGAATGCACCCCACAACAAAAACTACTGCATCTAGTATTTTGTATGACCTCCATGATTTGTATGGACTGCACCAAGTCTTCTAGGCATGGAATGAAAAAGTTGCCGACAAATTGCAACATTTATCTTTTTCCATTCTTCAAGAACGTCCACTTTTAGAGACTGGATGCTGGATGGAACTTGTCTCAACTTGTTTCTTGTAGGTGTTCCCCATAGGTGTTCGACTGGGTTCAGATCAGGAGACATACTTGGCCACTGAATTAATTCCACCATGTTTTTCTTCAGAAACACTACAGTGGCCTTTTATGTGTGTTTTGTATCATTGTCATGTTGGAAAAGTGCACGGCGACCAAGGGCAGAGCAGTACATCTGTGAATTCATGATACCATCAATGAACTGCATCTCTCCAAAACCAGCAGCACTCATGCAGCTCCACAGAAGTACGCTGCCACTACCATGCATTTTTCTTTGTACTCCTCACGCTCATGACGCAACAGTGTTCTGAAGCCACTCCAAAATCACTCCAGAGTACAAAGTCCCAGTAGTCTAGTTTTTCAGCCTGGGCCCTGGCAAATTCTAGGCAGGCTTTTTTGTGCCTGGCCTTCAGGAGATGATTCCTTCGTGGATGACACCCATCCATGCCATTCCTCTGTAGTGTCCGCCATAGTGTTTCATGTGAAAAAAATCACCCTAGTTTGGTTTTATACTTCTTTAGCTAACTGCAGTGAACTTGCATGCCAATGTTCTTCAACCCTTCTCATCAGAAGATGTCCCTGTCGAGGTGTTAACTGCCATGGACAGCCTGGACATCTCTGTGAGATAGTTGCATTCCATCTTTTGTTAAATTTTTGTATCACTTTTGCTACAGTATTCTGACTGATAAGTAAAGCTTTGTTGATCTTCTTGTAGCCCTCACCTTTCTAGTGTAAAGAAATGATTGTCCTTCTCAGATCTTGTGACATTTCTCTTCCATGTGGTGCCACTGGTGACAGCATAAAATGGGAAGGGGTATTCTTTGTTAAATGATGCCCTTTTATAATCAACTGTCTATTAGGCAACTGTTTATTGAATAATTAGACTCACCTGTAGTTGAATTCTTGTTAATTAGGATTTTGTTGTCTAAAATGTAGCTGATCTTCTAAGACTTTAATTGGGGTGTGTTCATTTTTGCAATGGCCTTGAATTAATTTGTTAGGAAAAATACTTTTTGCTGTGTATATTATCATCTCAAAAACATTGCAAGAATTAGTTTTGTTTTCAGTTTTTGTTTCCAATCAATACTTGGAGAATTTGGAGACCATGCCCTTATCACCAGCAGGGTGGATTATTGTAATTGTCTCCTCACTGGCCTTCCCAAGAAGACCATTAGACAACTGCAGCTCATCCAGAACGCTGCTGCCAGAATTCTGACTAGAAACAGAAAATCTGAGCACATCACACCCGTCCTCAGGTCCTTACACTGGCTGCCTGTAACATTTTAATGTACTTTTTCTCGTTTATAAATCACTCGGTGGCCGAGGACCTAAATACATTGCAGATCTGCTCACTGAATATAAACCTAACAGACACTCAGATCATGAAGATCGAGTCAGTTAGAAATACCAAGGGTTCACACAAAACAAGGGGAGTCCGCTTTTAGTTATTATGCTGCCCGCAGCTTCCAGAAGAGATCAGATGTGCTAAAACACTAGTTACATTTAAATTTAGACTTTCTGTTTAGCTGAGCATTTATTGAATGAGCACTGAGCTACGTCCCAAATGACTGCACTGTATTTTATGTTTAACTTATATTTTAAACTGTTTTATTTTGTCAAACTGTCAAATTTTAAATAGTTTTAAAAGTTTCATTGCAACTGTTTTTATTTTTATTTTAAATCAAATTTTAAATCATTTAAAAAGTTTTATTGCTATTATTTTCTATTTCGTTTTATGATTATGTTCTTCTCTTTCATGTAAATCACTTTGCATTATCGTTGTGTATGAAATGTGCTATACAGATAAACTTGCCTTCCTTGCCTACAAATTTACAAATCTTGTTTGCAATTAATGGCCGACATTTGTGGGAGTATTTTATAGTATAGTGTCCCATAGAAGATTCTGATTTCTGACAAATCTCTTGGGGTGTACTGGTTTATGCTGAGCACTTATATCATATCATATATCATATCATATCATATCATATCATATCATATCATATCATATCATAGCATATCATATCATATCATATCATATCATATATGTGTGTGTAAAACTACTCTTTATACTTATATAAAAATAATAATTGGATAATTGTTGTATATTTAATGATTGTTTTGTGTGTTTATTTAAACAGAAAATGTCAAAGCGTTTCCCGATGTGGAGGTGACCCTCAGCACTGACACACTCCCGCCCACTGTTCACTTTTAGAATTTTTACACTTTTAGTTGTCAAACTACTCTTTTGTACTCCTGATACTGACTTGGTCAATACACTTCACTAACGTGTGTAACACTAATCATGTGTTCTGCTTTTAACCAATCGGAAATCACACTTTTATACTGACATTAATGAGAACTGACTGATGAAATAAAAACAGCTCTTGATCATTTACTTTGAGGATTTGTACTCGATGTGTACTGTACATTTAATCACTGAAGAGACTAAGAAAAGAAACCATGGCTCTCGCAGTCATGTGATGCAACCTTCCTTCACTCACAACACACTTTGGGCTATATCTGTGTTTTTTCATATTTCAATATGTACACCTCAATTATATTTAAACAATAGCGCATAAGAGGGAGTGTGGTGTATTGAATAAAGGCATCTAAGCACACTAATATTTAGCACAACAGCATGGCCTCGAGTGTGATATCACTTTTATACAACAGTTCCACAAACACCATTTATTATCAACGAATTATGATTTGCTTATTTATATCCAGTCATTTTGTTCCGTCAACACACATCCTTCTGCACCTGGCGGAACTAAACTAACTGCGACTGGTAGAGTTGGCGACAGTTAGTGTAATTAACGGGCGAAAGTAATGTTAAATTTCCTAGCGGTACTGTGCAGCCAAAAGGTGCGAATGGTAACGAGAATAAACCATGGAGGTGTTGGACAGTCCTGAGAAACTTACTTTGGTGTGAATACACTCATTCTTCTTTCGAATTTCAGCTTCCAGAACACAAATAGTGTTAAATGGAAAGCTAGTGCAGTACATAGGGTGTACAATCCCTTGTTCCCCACACCAAGCAGTGCTCTTGATCAGGGGTTAGAGAGAGATTTGGGATTCAGCCGTGCGTTAGAAGCTAGTTAGCTGTGGAGCTTGAGCGTAATAACAGACAGTTCAGAGACAATTCGGAACAAATTCGAAGCAAGGAGACGGCGTGTTGTTTAAGACGACATAACGTTATCAGATGTCGTCTTAAATAACACTTGTTATGTGTTCTTGCTGAAAGTGCTTCTGTGACTGGGTGTGAATGTGGGTTTTTTTTTATTTTTATTAAATCACCGCTCATGGAACGCAGGTCATTCAATTAGTTAACTCAGTCTGATCTAACTGCTATGTAAGGTTGATTAATGGTTATGAAACGTGATCATCAAACTATACGAAAACTAAATAAAGAGATGAGTGTGTCAGAACCTTTTACATGCCGATAAATATTGAATATGAACATTATTGTAATAATAATTAATCAAACTTGTATATTTTATTTCTATTAGCATTTACACATTTAGTAACTCAGGGCCTGAATATTTGGGAATATCTATGAAGACTCCAAAGACAAGAAGTTACAGCTATGCTTTGGACTGTTATCGTGTGTTGACACAGGAACCTGCTCCTTAAAACAATGATAAATCACCAAAAAATCCATTTACAGAGAACATCTCACATGTGCATCAGCTGTTACTATAGAAACAGTAACATTAAAACAACTACTGTACATTAATGTAAACCTGCACTAGAGCCAAGGATGCCAAACCTGAAAAAAACCTTTTGACCAATAAGAATTTAGAATTCAATTCAATTTAGATCCATGTACTGTAGATCTGCTAATCCTGTCTTTTAAAATCGTCCTGCGGTTTATGACGTCGTAGTGATGGCAAATATGAGCGTCTAGCCGAGACATTACTATCACAATGCTAATGTGCTAACTTGATTTTAGAAATATCCTGATTTAATTCTACAATTCTTTATACAATTCTACACAAACTTTGCAAATAATTGGCTCCTCCCAAACAGGATGCTGTTCTGCCAATATGTGAACTGCCACCTCAAATGCAAACCTACCTAACATTCTAAATGAATTAAAAAGAAAGAACAATTTTTTGAGTCATATAAATTAAATGATATTTCCCCAATCTCTAGTGATTAGACAGATTTACACTAAATTACATAACAAACATACAGTATAATCTCCTGAATAAGCAATGATAATATAACAAGCATAATGTCATAAATGTAACAGTTAAACAAAGACGAAATTTTAAATCTTCTGCAACAGAAACAGCATGAACGACATTTTATCAATCGATCAAATGTGCAAACCTGCAAACAGTGAAATATAGATTTAATTAGCTTTGCTACGTCACCTACTACGCTGGATGGTGCAGTTAAAAAGATGAACACTTTAAAGCTGTAACATAAAATACAACAAGACGACATGCAGCTCGTATATCAGAAAGAATCATTTAAAACCTCATTCACTAAACTAAATTCTCCACATTGATGGAAAAGTGAAATGTTAGATTAAGTGTCTGTCAAAATGCTAACACATTTTTACATCAAGATTTTTTTTGTGTATGTGTGTGTGTGCACATTAGAAGAATCAAACCATGAACAATCTAATCATACGTTAACCATTTAAAACACTTATCGTTATCAAGCCTTACATCAGGTGCATCAGCTAAGACGTGATCAGCGTGTGTTCGGAATCAGTTTTTTTTTTTTTTTCAGTTTATCATCCGATCTACGATGCAATAAGCAACCAGCTTGTAGTCTCAAGTCTGGCAAAGTGCAATAAATATGAGCGTTAATGTTCCCACAGTGGTTTGAGACATTGTCTCACACATTCATTTATAAACATGGAAAACTAACAAAGTTAAAATCAGACTGTAAGCGTTGAACGTGCAAAATGCTGGCTATAAGCTTTAATTATTGAGTTAATTAGTTTTACACCAAAGCTAAACAACGTGCGTAAACTCTAACTCGACGTGCGCGTAACACACCTCTGCTGATCGACTGCATTCGACAGGGGAACAGAAACACTCTTTTTTTTAGCTTTTGTGAGATGCTGATAAAACCAACCAAACAAACAAACAAACAAATAAATAAATAAATAAATAAAGGCAGTGTAGGAATAAAAGGTAAGAAATGTCACATGTACATAAAAAGTCAATTTCCTCCCTCGACGCTACTCCTGGTCCTGGTTTTCGACCGAGTGCTGACCTCAGATGTGTAGCGCGTCGCCGACGTCGCCACGTGCGGCCGGAACGGCGGGTCACGAGCGTTGTTCTTCCTTTTTCTCACCTCTTCCTCCTCATCTTCCTCATCTTCCTCCAGCTCATCTTCCTCGACTCCGTGAGCACTCTCGTCTCTCTGATGCCTCTCGCAGTGATGCTCGAAGGTGGCCATGTCTGTGAAAATGACATTGCAGACTCTGCAGTGAAACACAAACTCGGTGTCATGGATCTGCAGTTCAGAAGTGCGAGCGAAAGCACCACAGCAAACGCTGCATGTGTGTGTGACCGAATCATGTGTCTCTCTGTGAAGCTTCTCATGCTGCCTGAGCGCCGAAACAGACCTGAAGCTTTCGCGGCACGTGGCGCAGGCGTGTCGGCCCTCTCCAGCCTCGACGGCCTGATGGGAGAGAAGGTGAGCGGCGGTGCGGAACGCCTCGCTGCACTTGTCACATTTGTACGGCCTCTCGCCGGTGTGCTTCCTCACGTGTACGATGAGACCGGACTTCTGCGTGAATGACTTGCCACATGCGCTGCACTTGAAGGGCTTCTCGCCCGTGTGGAGCCGCCGATGCGTCTCCAGGTGCGATCCGCGCCCAAAACACCTGCCGCAATCCGAGCACTTGAAAGGCTTTTCACCCACGTGGACGGCCATGTGGCGCACCAGCTGGGACGCCCGAGAGAACACCTTGGCGCATGCATGCTTCCTGCACTTGTACCTGCTTCGCTCATGCTTCCTCACACTGGTTCGTGTGCACACGTGGAGCGCAAGGTGTGACGGAGTGACAAAGTTCTTACTGCAAGTCTGACACTTGTACGGTTTATCTGCTTTACTGAAGCGCCTCCCAAAGGGTGTTCCGGGGTCAGGGGTCAAACTTGCCTCGTGTACTGGGGTCTCAGAACGAGGAAGTCCCAAGTGTGCGTCAGATTCGGTTGTATCCTCTTCCTTAATAGCTCCAGGAAAATGATGCGTTAAAGCGCTCGAGATTTCACCTGCCATCTCCGTCACCCTTCCATGCATGGAGCCGCGTCACATGAGGTTGCATTTGATCCCTGGTGCAAATAATCCAAGACACATGGCTTGGGTTCAGATTTTATTATTCATTTAGTTTATCAGTATTCATAAGCAGCAATACCGATTTAAATTAGACAGACATGATTAATGCACGAGATGCACAATAAGACAGCACCTCTCTCACTCAATCACGCAGACTTTGTCTCTACCAGTTTATCCTGCGTACAGGATCCCAATGTCTATACCGGGAGACGTAGAGCACGAGGCGGTGTGCACCTTGGACGGGGTGCCAATCCATCCCAGGGCACACACACACTCATTCACATACAATGGGCAATTTGGGAACACTAATTAGCCTAATCTGCATGTCTTTGGACTGCAGGAGGAAACACACCAAGCACAGGGAGAGCATGCAAACAACACACACAGACCCCGAGGCGGGAATCGAACCCGGACCCCGCTGGTTCGAGGCGACAGTGATAACCACTACGCCACCGTGCTGCCTAGCTGTGAACTGAGATCAGTTATTTCAAAGGTGATTATCATCATCAATAAAAATAACTAAGAATGATCTCACACTTCTTATTAATGATCCTGTTGGTGAGTGATGGAACGGTCATGGAAGCTACTGGTGGTGACATGCAATGATGTAATGATGTAATGATTCATCTAAAGACAAGCAAGCAGTGTAAAGCCACACATGCAGGTTAAAAGGGTTTGGATGTAGCTGTAAGATAAAAACACACACACACACACTGTATCACAGCAGCAGATGGATCTCATGCACTTTGTGTTGAGATTTGAAATGAATCAGGTTTAATCCTCAAACCTACACCCAGCATCACCCACTGCCTGCGGTCTGGGCTGTGTCCCAAATCAAACCCCAGTGAGTCCTCACCTCACAAAACGAAAGTGACTGCCGTGGAGACACGTCTTCCTCTGTGGCTATAAAGCAGCACTAACAGCTCGAAAGGATTCTACTGCCCCCTGCTGGACTTATATAAATATAACACAGGAGGAGGAGAAAATATACAATAGAAAAATAGAAAAAAAAATATATAAAAAGATTTCAATTAAAAAAAAAAGCTGCTTTGTGAAAATATTTATTTTTAAACATGGAATGTAAATACCATTTTTGATATCTGAACTATAATTATTCTTCTCCTGTTTTTACATTTTGGCTCTTGTTTATTTCCCTTTAATATTTGTAACATCCATAATATCTATAATATTATGTCACATTACATGAATAAATCGAAAGTATTTTAAATACATACATTTAATATACACTGCTCAGCCATAACATTATGACCACCTGTCTAATATTGAGTAGGTCCCTATTTTGCCACCCAAACAGTGATGTTTGGCTGATAGGTTTACACTATTATTATTATTATTAGTAGTAGTAGTAGTAATTTACAAAACTATGTGTACACATTTATATTTGTAAATGTTAGATTTTTTATATATATCATGTTATATCTTTCATGATTTAGGTAATGATTAGTTGCGTAAGCATTTCACTGCATTTCACACAGTGTTTGGTTGTGAACATGACAAACTGACACATTTAAATTTGATTTAGGAGTGCAATTCAATTGAATTATATTTATATACAGCAGCACTTTTAACAATGGTCATTAAATTAAGAAAATGAGTATGAAATAGTATTAGGCAATAACTATTAGGATATACACTTTTCTGGTCATTAGTAACTTTATGGAAGCAAATTAGCATCATCATTACTTGAATTATATCAGCCTTTGAAAAATACGTTTGGAAATGTAATCACTGTTGAATTGTTCATTTTGAAATTTAAATACTACTGAATTTATTAAACTGAAATATTTGACTTTAAAAAGCAACATCTCTGAATTTAAGTGCTCTGAATGTCACACGAAATTTTCAACAATCCATTTCAAGCTGTGAAATTTAAGTACACATTCAATACAGGAAAAGCAATCGAGCCAGAACGGAATCCGTTCGTCAGTCACGTGACCCAGGGAAGCGGCCGTCTTCGATACCGGTGTTCAGGTGTTCCGGGAAATTCAGTTTCCCTATGTGTCCCCGGTCGCGCGCGCGCGCTGATGAATTCATGACGTCACCACCTAGCGCCGAGAGGGCGAACGAGGATGTTGGCGGTGTTTCTCTCGTTTTAAAGTGTTTTTACGAACTTTTTGAATAATAAAAAAAAAAAACATATGAAAAATAGTCGAGTGTCTTTTCGCTTTTTTTGTATATTTGAACATAATTCAGACGTTTTAATCCGCTGCAAAAGGCTGGTTTGCTGGGCGAGTACTGACATCACGACTAATTTTAATTCCAGTACATTAGCTGTGTGATGATGGATGTGATATTGATTTGTTCTAAATATATTTAAGGTTATACTCTGTAACTGATTATAGCATGTAACTCGAGGGTAGAGTGTCTACTCGTGATAGTTAGTAACTGCTAACCACGCTACTCTGTTTTACCCTCTCACACATCCAGCTCTATTACACTATCTGGTGTAGATATCAAACACACAGTACAGTGATTATATACACATCACACACACACAGTACAGTGATTATATACACCACACTCAGAGTTATTCATGTGCTCAGAACTACGTCTCTGAATTACTTTCAGGCATCACACCTACACCTACACCCACATATGATGGGGAAACACGAGATCCTGAAATCTATGATATACTGTATGGTTATCCATGTTAAACCTCATTGTATTACCTAAGCACACATGTCTCTGAGTGAATTTCAGACACCCCTGATACTTCCACAGCCAGTAGGAAGGAGAAACGGATTTTCCTGATGCTCAGGAAAATCCGTTCCCCATAATACAATTCAAAGGACAGTGTTTTTAAAAATATTATTATTACTGTATTATCTCTACTAGTGGCACTCATGTCTCTGAGTCAGTTTCAGACATCCCTCATACTTCCACAGCCGATAGGAAGGGGGGAAACGGATTTTCCTGATGCTCAGGGAAACACGTTTCCCATACTTAAATTTAAAAGACAATGTTTTTAAAAACATTCTGTGCATTGTATTACCTTTGCCCCATGTACACATGTCTCTGAGTCAGTTTCAGACATCCCTGATACTTCCACTGCCAGTAGGGAGGGGGAAACGGATTTTCCTGATGCCCAGGAAAATATGTTTCCCATATTTAAATTAGAAGACAGCGTTTTTGAAAAACATTCTGACCACTATTTTATCTTTGTTACAGGCACACATATCTCTGAGTCAGTTTCAGTCATCCCTGATACTTCCACAGCCAGTAGGAAGGGGGAACCGATTTTTCTGATGGCCAGGAAAATGTTACCCATACTTTAATTTAAAAGACAGTACTTTTGAAACATTATTTTATTGTGTGTGTGTGTGTGTGTGTGTGTATGTATATGTGTATATTAAGTCTCATGCACATGTTTGGACACGGCTTGATAAATATCATATCACAATTATTTTTTTAATTGAAAATATATTAACACAGTCTCTCCTGGAAAAAATCCAAAAAGTGCACAATATTTTCAGCAAACATTGATTTATAGTTATATTTTATGTCATAAATTGAACAAAGATAAAGAAAAAAAACGTTATCGTGGCACTGTACAAAAGTTTGGGCACCCTACATAATCAGTACTTAGTAACACTACTCTGGCAGATATCACAGCTTGTAAACGCTTTTTATAGCCAACTAAAAGTCTTTCAGTTCCTGTACTTGGGATTTTCTCCCATTCTTCCTCGCATATTAGTTCTGTAATATTCTTTGGTCATCTTGCATGCACAACTCTTTTAAGCTCTACCCACAAATTTTTTAAATATGTTTAAATTAGGGGACTGTGATGGCCGTTCCAAAACCTTCAGCTTGCGTCTCTTGAGGTTTTCCATAGTGGATTTCGAGGTRTGTTTAGGATCATTGTCCTGTTGTAGAAGTCGTCCTCTTTTCAGCTTCAGCTTTTTTACAGATGGTGTGATGTTTGCTTCCAGAATTTGCTGGTATTTAGTGGAATCCATTCTTCCCTCCATCCGTGCAATGTTTCCTGTGTCACTGGCTGCAACACAACCCCAAAGCATGATAGATCCAAACCCATGATTAATAGTTGCCAAGGTGTTCTTTTCATGAAATGCTGCTCCTTCTTATCTCCAAACATGCCTTTGCTGATTGTGGMCAAAGASYTYYATTKTAAMTTCATCAGTCCACAGCACTTGTTTCCAAAACGCATCAGGCTTCTGTAGATGTTCTGTTGCATACTTCTGACACTGGATTTTATGAGGGGAYGCAGATAAGGTTTTCTTCTGCTGACACTTCCATCGCTGCACAGTGCACCACAAGGTTTGAAGAGTCAAAGTATTTGTAAAGCTTTGAAATTGGCATTTCCTAATGACAGCTGTTGCCATGCATCAGACCCAACATGCTGATTAAGGTCTGAAACCTTATAATAAGAATCTGAGACTCTGGAACTCTTATGGCGCCCAAACTTTTGCACAGTGCCACAATAATGTTTTTATTTTTGTTCAATTTATGGCATAACAAGTAACTATGCTTGCTGAAAGTATTGTGCATTTTTTCCTATTTCCAAGAGAGACTGTGTTAACATCTTTACAATTAAAAAAATCACCAAAATTTGTTATTTATCAAGGGGTGCCTAAACTTTTGCATGAGACTGTGTAAATTGTATGCTTGTGTGTATGTGTGTGGGGGTGAGTCTGTTCAAAAGGCATATGTACAATGTTATCTGTAGTACAAATGTTATATATGGTTATCATGTCTGTTACTGTATATACAAAACTATTCACGATTCCAAACCTTAAAATACAATAAATAAGTAATATTMCAAAATAATATTTGCATGTCTGTGAAGAAAGCAACACATTACATGACAAACTAGTTTTCAAAAAAACATAATTTAGGTTCTGCATGAAAATAGAAAGGAGTGAATGTGACAAAGTAACAGAAGAACTGTGTGCGTATTTTGTCACACACACACACACATACACACACACACACACACACACACACACACACAGTATGTGTTTATGTACAGTACCAGTCAAAAGGATGGACACACCTTCTAACTCAATGTTTTTTACTTTGTAATTTCTTTTCTCATCTAGAACAATACTGGAGATTTGGTAATTGGATTTGGTACCATTTGTAAATGGTATTAGGTAATTAAGTAACAACCACAACACCGCCATCAGTCAGCTGTTATTTTTTACATGGGGCACAGGTAACACGATGCACAGAATGTTTTTAAAAACACTGTCTTTTATATATAACGTCTGAATTATTTTCAAATATACAAAAAAAAAAGCGTAAAGACACTCGACTATTTTTCATATGTTGTTTTTTTAATTCAAAAAGTTCGTAAAAACACTTTAAAACGAGAGAAACACCGCCAACATCCTCGTTCGCCCTCTCGGCGCTAGGTGGTGACGTCATGAATTCATCAGTGCGCGCGCGACCAGGGACACATAGGGAAACTGAATTTCCCGGAACACCGGCTCCCAGTGAGTCTCGCTACATGGCGGAGGGCAGGGGGTCGGTAGCGACAGGTAGAGTATATACTAAGAGATTATGTGATATATGATTGTGATATCATCACTTTGAGGTAAGATCTCTATATTAGAATAAAATTAAATATATAGTTAAATTATAATTAAATCTAGCGTATGATTAAAGCGGTGAGTTGGACTATTTATATTTTATTTAACCCCCAAAGGAATTTAGCAAATCCACAAATGCAAGTGCTAAAGCGTTGTTAGCATCATCTACATGAATGTTAAAGTCTCCTACTATCAGCACTTTGTCAGAGTTAATCAATAGGTCTGACAGCAAATGCCCAAACTCAAACATATGGTCCCTGGGGTCTATATATCTATGTATTTCACTGAGTTCAACATGATAAGCACTTCAAACAAGTTAAACCTGAGCCTTGTATTCTGAGTAACAGTGAGTACATCATTGTAGATAGTTGCGACACCACCACCAGGACCAGTTTGACAGGGCTTGTGCTTATAGAAATATCCTGACGAAGTAGACTACAACCAATCAGCCGTGAGGGCCGAAGACTATCATGTGACTATCACGTCCTTCGAACCACGTGACGCCAGACGACCGCATCTTTTCGGACTGCTCGCTCACGGACCTTTTGGGGCGTCGTAACACACTTAGAGGACAGCGCTATCCGCTCCTTCCGCTTGCGTGAACGCCCCTGATTGGCTGTAGAGACGTGATTAATGTGGGAGCATTAAGTACCTCTCATCCCTCCCCTCTGAGAGAGCTCGGACAATCAGCTCTCTCTAGACCTCCGGCTGCGAGAGGTTACAGCATCACCCGGGAATCAAACTAGCACTTTACCACTGTGCCACTCGGAGGCCTCATAATTTTTTAAAGGCTGTAAAATAGTGTTTCGGCATACTGTTCTTGAAAGTTATGGACACTTTGAGTTCAGTTATGTGTCCACAAGGTGGAGCCCTATCATCAATGTTGCCAAGTATTGCATCCATCTCTTTATCAGAAAATCTGGAACTATTTTGATGTAAAGTCTAAGATCTAGTTCAGCTGGATAGGTGATCACTGCTCCCAAGGTGCGACAAACTAATGAAAGTGACTGTCTGCCTTTCTTAAATATTCAATGAAGCTTATTTTTGAACTCTAATCTGAATATGGACCGATCATTGTTGGTGCTAAGAGAGCAGTACACACAAATTCTCCAAGGCTTTTTCATCTGGAGGAGAACTAAAAAGAGTTTGTGAAAATAAATGTATTTATTTACTTATTTAGGCCTGAAGCAAATGGCATGACATGTCTCAATTATGGTGTGTTTTGCAGCTCTTATTTCATTCAGCTTGTAGAGACACCTCTTTTTATATTTCTATTTCAAAGAAGGATGCAAAAGAATCCGAGCTCCCACTGGCTTGATGATTTTCAGACACCAGATTTAATAATGTTTACCCTCATTACACACAAATTGATTTTCCACTCCCTTAGACTGAGCTTGGACTGAGCCGGCTGCTCTCTCAGATTCTCCTACCCTGTGTGGATGGCCTGTAGCGCCTCCTGCCGTCCAAAAAAAAAAAAAAAAACCTGTTTAAGATCAATCTGCTGATTCATAGTTCATTCACAGGAAGTGTGTCTCAAATTTAAAAAAGGATTTGATTCAACTACAGAAAGAATGTCTGTAATCATTGTGTAATCATGGTGAGGTTTTCTTGTAAGAAGGCATTTATTAATTTTTTATAGTTTTAATTATTATATTTATATAATTTTATTAATTTTATAAATTATATTAATTTTTTAGAGTTTCTTGTGAAGCTGTAAGCTGATGTTTTCTGACACCTTTAGGACAGATTAGTTTACAATTCATTTGCAATTTCTCTTTTTTTGTAGGTTTGAGGTTTGTGCCTCAAGACAGCTCTTTGCATATTATATATATATATATATATTTTTTTTAGTTTGTTAAGTTCTTACTTTTTTTTTTTTTTTAATAGCAACATATCTGACCTATCTATAGACCCAAATCTGTGTTAAGAATTTTGGAGCTTTAACTCAGGTCCAGGTGGAGATGAGGTGCTGCTGATATCACTGAGACATGCCTGGGCTTTATGGCTTTCATTTTATTTATAGATAGATAGATAGATAGATAGATAGATAGATAGATAGATAGATAGATAGATAGATAGATAGATAGATAGATAGATAGATAGATAGATAGATAGATAGATAGATAGATAGATGAATGAAAGGATGAATAAATCAAAATAAATATTTTAATCAAATTCATATAAAAATAATATATCATCATCATTGTAATGTAAATGTTTGTTGATGATTGTTTTTAACAATAACTTTTATAATTTTAAATAATTATTTTTATATAACTTCGAGATGTTCTGTAATTAAATTATATAAATATTTTAACTTAATATTAAAAATATATATTCTCACTCATTTAAAACTATTTTTTTTAGATCATTCTTGAGTTTTTTTTTTTTTTTTTAAATGATTACATTTAGATTTTGTATTTGCAGTAAGTAGTTACGGATAGCGGTGAGCTGTTGCACGGTGGACAGACATGGGGCGTGTCCGCCTGTTCATGTTTATGTTATAACGCATGAACATATAAACCGTGTACAGTTTCAGAAATGATTCTGTTCCGTTCCGGACGTTAAAGCGCCGCAGGTCTATAGTCAGGTTATTCTGTCTGCGAGGAGATTCGACGTGATTCCGCCTGATTGTCGGTGAGTTCAGTGAAACGAAAGTGACCGCGGGATTCAGATCAGGAAATAAAAGACTCGTCGGAAACGTCACAGTAAACGCGCGCGCTGTGCGTCCGAGCGGCATCCTGAGGAATCGGTTCAGTTCCAGTGAGTCACATTCATCACGATTCAGTAACAACACGGCCAGGATTGAGTTTCGATTCCGACTAACAGGGGGGGTTTATACTCAGGAAAGTGAAACTCTGGGTCTTTATAAAGCTGAGTGAAGCTGATAGAGAGGCATCTCACACCTCAGCACTGCGGACATGAGCTTCTCTCGCTCCATCAGCTCCATCAGCTCCATCAGCCCCGTCAGGAGGAGGTAAGGCTCAGCTCATACACAGGCAAGCAGTTACTCATTTCTTATTCTTCCTTTTCTTTGTCTCGGATTATAGCTCATAGGTCTTGAATAAATACAAATATAGATACATAAATTAATAGATTGATTGATTGATTGATTTGATGACGTCAAGAACATTTAAATTAACAGACACATTACTTGTGAAAATATTTAAAAATATATATATATATGTCATTTCAATCATGAAATACATTTCCCTAATTTAATGTTCAATAATTCATTGGTCAAGGAAATGTCTTGTCACTATGATCATACATGAAAGTGGGACCATATACTTTTCATCTTAAGATTTTTTTTTTTTCTTGGAATAAATCTGATCCATGATGACATCAATACCGTATAAAATAAACTCTATTAAACACTACAATATTGATTATACTTACAGTTATGATATGAATCAAATTTTAGTCAGCACAAACTATGTCATTGGGGGTCACTGTTACCCAAGAAGAGTTTAATTGTGAAATACATTTCGCAATTTAAAATGGGTCCTGCGTTAAATGTCACTAGATAAAGAGAACTGGACGAATGCAAAAATGCAGAATTGATGCAGAATTGTCATAATTAGTACAATTCATAAATTCACAAACTATAGGGTGCGCAGGACCCTCTTGTTTTCCTAAGGATTATTTTTTTCCCATCCTTTTGGGCTTTTTGCGGCCTTAACCTGCTCAAAAACCCATGAGAATTAGCAACAGGTTAGAATCTGCTGCCATTAGCATGCCTGCGAGTCTAAGCCCCAGGCATGGCCGTCAGGGGCCCTCACATGAGATTTTGCAGCATTGCTCATACACTCTTGCACGTATGCACATAAAACCCGGTACATATTTAGAGCTCATTAAGCCGAATAACGTTCGTACTGCATGTCCTGGGCTCAACTCAACAGGAAGTAAATTATTTTGGGTCGTTTGCAAAAACACACCCGATGGATTTTGATATACTCCTCCTAGCGCATTTATACGATCACCACCAAACCGGCCCGATGTGATCTAAAGACATTCAGAATGCAAAATTATTTGATATCTCATACAGGTCAGCCGTGGCGATGCTTTAAACTTATGCTGAAAAGTTATTAATAACTTTCTGTGTGGCCTTATATTAAGTGACATTCTATTGAGTGACACGTTCAGTGACATCACATTGAGTACCATCATAGTGTGATGTTTTTTTTTTTTTTTGAGCATCTGTGACCTATACTACTCATGGTGGAGCTGTGGCCTCACACTGTCTCTTGCGGATACTCTGGTTTGCTTGGACAGTCCAAATACTGTACATGTGTGTTAACACCTTAAGAATCCCTTCATCATACTTCAAAATCATGCATTTTAAACATCACCCCATACTCAGGTTTATGTCCTTTATATTTATTTATAACTATTATTATCCATAATTGTTTATCACTATTAGCACATGCCAATAACACTTTGCCAATGCTAATAAATGTGACTTGGCAGTGTGAAGTGAGAGAGACAAAACACTTTCAGAAATATTCAGGATGGTAACTGATACTGTAACTGTAACTCATTTTCATCATACTACTGAGTCTTTTCCAATAACAGCGTGTTTGCAGTGTGTTCATGATGAGTTAATGTGTGTTAATAAAGAATTAATTATGTTTTATGTATTTCATGTTCACAGGAGTACATAAAACTGCAGCAATGAGTTTACCACCAACAAACAAGAAGAAAATTAAAAAGTAAGTCATCTAGGATGTTAGATGTCTAGACAATCACACTGTACTAATGTTGGTTCATATTACACTGTAATGATATTTGTATGATGAAAAAAAAAAAACAGATTTTAAGAGGGAACAAAGAACAAGCCTTGTTCATTATTCAGACCTATTCAGAAATGGATTCACACAAACTTGTTCTAACCTGTTGTGTGTATTTCTAGCTAGCTATAGTTTGATACTACTGAGGGTGCTTCCACTTAGAGACCATAAAGATGGTTCACACCGCATTAGATACAAACAGTTTGGCTGTGATTTCTTTTGAGTTTAGGTGCCGGTGGGCTTTCAACAGCAATAAATATAAAGTACCTTGGTTAGCTACCATTAAATAATATAATAAGAAATGCAGAAAAGTATTTATCGATATTCAATTTTGGAACCAGCTAACAGATATTTTAATCTGTACAGTGAAAACAGTATCGTACAATGTTCCCTCCACCATTACACTCCCTTATTATACACTCTATTGCACAACCTTGCATAACCTTATTATACACTCTATTGCATATTTTACTACTATTCTTCCATATGTCATATAATGATGTCATATTACAATTTATAAGCAATACACTATTTTAATAGTATAAATTGCATTATACCACTAACTGCAATGTAAATAGACAGATGCCACAGACTCAACCCCAACTATTATTAGACCCTTAATTTAAATGCACCACATTTCTTCCTTAACATTCATCTAATAGGACACACTTAAGTTAAATACTGGTAAGTAAAATGATGCTAATAATTTCTTTATTGATAGTGAATTAGCATGTAAATCTCCAAATTCTGAAAATTGTATAAAAGGTGTGTTAAAAAGTTGCATTTGAAGTCAGAGATACGTCATTGCATGTATGGGATTTAAACTATAGTTTTAGTTAGATAATTCCGTACTGATGTGTGTGTACCTATTTCGAATTCTCTTCTATGAAGAAACGCTTTTGGAGCTACAGCGCCACCATTTATCGACTACTTAAAGGAGATTCTCAGACGCTACCCTGATGGAGGACAGATACTGAAGGTGAGAATGTAAACTTCAGTCACATCACAGAAAAAGCTGATGGTTTATTCAGGTATTTAAGGTCAAACAAAGGGTCTGGAGTACTCATGTTAGATGGTGTTATCCATTAATATTCTTCTTTAATAATGTCCTTTCTTCACAATAACTTAAAAATAACTAAAATTCCTACTTTATAATAACTACATGAAATGTCTCTGATAATCTTCTATTGTCTCGTATACATTCATCTCAAACATCTTCCATAATTACTTTAAATTCCTGCTTTAATATTGTTTAATTACTTATACTTTACAATTCCCATATTATATTAATTTTATTTCTTAATAATCTATTTCCAGCCCATTCATACTGTGTGGCCTTATGTAGTGTGGCATTATGTTGAGTGACATCATAGAGTGATGCTTTTTTCCAGTGTCTATGGGCCATGCTACACACATACAGTACACATCACAAATGTTAACGCACACACACACATCTCTCACATATACATACCCGTACACACACATTACAAATGTTAACACACACACACACACACACACACACACACACACACACACACGCGCACACAAGCAAGCACACACTCATATCACACACATACTCACATCTCTCTCTCACACACAGACATGCACACATGCATGCATGCATAAACACACTCATACACACCCACACACACACAACCAATACAAATGTTAACAATCACACACACACACACACACACATCTCTCATTCACACATGTACACAGACACACAGATACACACACACACACACACACACACACACACACACACACACACACACACACACACACACACACACACCAGCTATTGAAGGTCTTAAAATAAAATTCTTATTCTACACACACATCACAAATGTTAACACACACACTCACATCTCTCACTCTCACTCTCAAACACACACCTTTAAAATCCCTCATAGTGTCTTTATGATTCCCATACAGTACATTGACTTCAAAAAGCTTATTTTATAATTTCTTAATTTCAGAATTCTGCATTTTATAGTACTTGGTAATTACTTCATAATACATCATGATGCTTTCTTAATTGCCGTATATAATATGCTGTATAATAATAATTACGTCAGGATAAATTTGACTTTTTTATTTATACATTTCATTCTCCTTTATAACTGCTCAGAACACCTTTCAGAGTAAAAGCATCTGTAATGTCCTATATATGAATGAACAGACCTCAGTCTCTGTGCTGTTTTACAGGAGTTGATACAGAATGCCGACGATGCCAGAGCGTCAAAAACCGTGTTCATCCATGATGAAAGACGATACGGTTCAGACAGCGTATGGAGCCCGGCTCTAGGGAAGTATCAAGGTATTTCTAATCTTCTTTATCCTGCAAGGATATGTTTTTATTCTGTACAGTGATTCGTGAAAGTCAAAAATTCCCACTGATATCTGCTGTATACAGTATATAGATTCAGGTTTATTTGCCAAGAATGCAGACAAACACAAAGAATTTGATTCTAGCAGTTTTTGCTGCTCAAATTATTTAACAACACTGTACATTCTGTTTACAGTGAGTCTACAACATTTAAGAATTATACAGATTATATAAAGACCACAAAATATACTCATACATATTCATATACATATGAGTATGAAACAATCACATTGTGCCAAAAGTGAGTATTTAGTGTAAATTCAAGGTTGCAACAATTATGGCACGTCAACCAGGTCCTGAACCATCACAATACCACCACCACGTTCGACTGTTGGACTGATGATATTCTTTTTATGGAAATTCTGTGTTAGTCCACAGAATATTTTTCCAAAAGTTTCATGTTTATGGACAAACGTGAATTTTTGCAAAGCCTTAGAAATTGCCTTGTAATTCTTCCCAGCCTGATACATGTCAATTACTTTGTTTCTTTTGTTTGTTTTGTGTTGCTTTTTGTACTGTAGCATGCTTCACTTTGTCAGACAGGTTCTATTTAAGTAATTAAGTCTATTAACAGTCTAGTAGTAATCAGGCCTGTGTGTGGCAAGAGAAATTTAACTCGGCTTTCCAAAAATTGTAATTAATCAGAGTTTATTCATGATTTAGCAACTGGACAAGTTTTACATAGGGACATGTAGGGTTGAATAGTTTTTATCCCTAATAAATGAAATCATGATTTAAAACTGCATTTTGTTTTTACTCGGGTTATCTGTGTATAATATTACAAATTTTAATGATCTGAATCATTTAAGTGTGACAGTTATGCAAATTTTCTTAGAAAAATTAAAATCACAACACTGTACGTATATTATATTTGCATTTAGTTGCTTTTAGTTTCATTGATATTTGATAATTTCCCAAAAGTTCCTGAAAGCTTAAACTCATGAACAGTTGCTAAATGGCTAAGGTAGAAACTTTCAGGTGTTTTGAAAGTAATTTTCCTGACTGTCCTGAAATGAATCTCATGAACTGATTTGCTAAGTTTATGTTAGCTAATGCTAATTGCTAATGTCTAGGCCACAGCCACATTAAAGAATGGTAATGCAGCTTCTAAGTGAACATTTAGTTGATGAGTGCATTTAAACTGACCATTCTAACCAGTTCCGATCGAGTTTAAAACTACTTTCCTGGTCTGGTAGGGCCAGCTCTCTACGCATTCAATGATGCAGAATTCACTGAAGAAGACTGGGAAGGAATTCAGCGAGCAGGGCGAAGCATCAAGCATGACGATCCAACCAAAGTGGGAAGATTCGGGATTGGCTTTAATTCTGTTTACCATGTTACAGGTGAGAACATTGCTTTTTGGCAAGTTTGTAAAACAATAACTAATCATCTCAACAAAAACTAATCAATGTGATTAGTTATTGTTGAGATGACAATCATGATTAATCACAATAAAAATAAAAAAACTCTGATTCGATTGTATTTTACACATGCAATGCTGGAATAAAAACACCATGTCAAACAGATTATGCTGTTTTATAATATCTCAAACATTAACAAATGTTAAATGAAAATCTTTCGAATGGGACTGGTACTGCATTAAATGGCTAGGTAGAATCAGGTGTGGCAACCCCCCAATGGCGGGACTCAAACCCAGATCCTCAGATCTGAAAAAATACGACATAGAATTTTAGCTGCTTGTACCACCACTTCAACATCTTAAGTTTCATGTATTCTAATAAAAATTGTTCCCCTTGAAGTTCACCCGAGCACACAACTTTGGTTTAATCCAAACTTCCATCTAGGAGTTTTTAATAATGAAACTTGCCGTTCAGCTTCCTCAGTCATCTTATTGTCTGCTCCTAAATGTGTCGTTATCTCACAGCTGGGTAATTGCACTGCGATTATGGGAAGGCATTGGGATCAAACTTGGCCACATGATTAATTTGCATAAAAAATATAGTATGATTTCTAGATTAATCACATGCATTAACGTGTTAATATTGACAGTCCTAAAAAAAATATAAATTTAGTTGCAACTGGGTTTCAAATTTCAGTCTTTTTGGGGTGTATATCCAGAGTGTTTGGCTAACTGAAAGCTAAAGTAAGTGTTCTAAGCATTCCTAAGGTACAACAGGTTAGACTAACCTAGGTACAGTATGTTAGCTGTAAGGTATTAGATGCTTCTTTTAATAGATAATTTTCAACATCAACTATTTCTACTGTAATTTAAGACTCTAGAAAGTTATGCTGAAAATATACATAAATATTAGGCCTGTCAGACTTTTTTGAATGCTTATGATTTTTCATTACTTAAGTGGTTTAATATTAAAATGACTTTATAATTAAAATGAAATAATTCAATAATTTTATAATAAAAGTTCATAAATAAATAACTGAATATTACAGTCTGCAACAGCAGGAACCCAGGAACCACTTTGGTTTCTGTTAAATAGTTGTACATTAAACAATGTTAAGATAAATGATGAGACTAAATTTGTGGATGATTTGTGGACCAGTAAAAAATTATGTTTCTAGATAACCAACCCCCAAACACTAGAGAGGAAATTGGGTTATGGTGGCTGCAGAAACCAGTTAATGGCTGCAGCAAATGTATCAGAACTAGGCAAAAAGTATACATGATGATTCTCTAAGGCTTAATTTTTGAACTAGATCGGGACTTTTAGTGGTTAGGACCGTCACCTTGGACCTCCAGGGTTGGGAGTTTGAATCTTGCCTCTAATTCTGGGTCCCGGTGCTTGGTAGGTTTCCTCCAGGTGCTCCACTTTCTTCTCACAGTCCAAAAAATGTACTGTAGTGTGCATTTGACTATATGTGAGTGTGTGCTTGTGCCCTGCATTGGGTTAGCACCGCATCCAGGGTGTACCCTGTCTTTTGCCATACATTCCCTGGGATAAGCTCCAGGCCTACTACTGTACGTCTCCAAATAAGTGGACAATAGACAATATAGACAATAAGTGAATGAATACAGGTTAGGAAGCCAGCAAATGTTCACTGGTTCCATTTGTTTACTTACAGATTTGCCATGTGTATTTAGCTCCAAACACCTTGCAATTTTTGACCCTCAAAAGCTGATGTTTGATGACGAACGTGAGGGCTACCGCTGGTCCCTGGATGATGAAGAGGACAGAAACAATCTTTTGGAATATCCAGATCAATTTAAACCTTTTCAGGATATTGTCAATCTACTCTGTGATGGAAATTATGCATGGGAGAAGGTCATCAATGAGTGCTATTTCAAAGGAACACTCTTTCGGTTTCCCCTGCGTCAAGAGGCCTCAGAGATTTCTGCCAATTTATATGACTCCAGGAAAGCTACTCAGCTTTTTGACAGCTTCATTCCAGATGCAGACATCAGTGTTCTGTTTCTGAGATCGGTCACCTCCATTTCTTTGTTGCATATTGACTCAAATGGCAGTGTCACCGTTAGGATGAAGGTTTCTGCATCATCTCCACCCAGCACTTTTCTGGATTTTCCGGAAACTGAGGATGTCAGAAGAAACTGTGTTCAAGGCAAGACAAGCTTTAAAACAGTGACATGTAGTTCACCAAGTCAGGAAAATACAACCAGCAAATGGCTTGTCACAGCCTGTCAGTTAATGGAAGGACGTGTACCTGAGATTGACTCGCTTGCTGGCAAACTAAGTTTTTACCCTCAGGTCGATGTAGCATTTCAGTGCGATGAAGACAAAGCATGTGATGGTGGACGACTGAGCTGCTTTCTGCCTCTTCCAAACAATGAAACAAACAGGACAGGACTCCCTGTTCATATCAATGCATGCTTTGGTCTGACAGACAACCGAAGGTACATCAAGTGGCAGGAAGAGGATCAAAAGAATGATGAATCTGCAGAATGGAACGAGCTGCTAATTAAGGAGGTTCTTCCTTATGTTTATCTCAAGATAATACAAGATGCTATCCAACTATCAAAAAGGTCAATGCTTCCTGTAGGCTCTGTGTACAATCTTTGGCCTGATCTGAGACAGACGGAACACAGGCCACGATGGCATAAAGTAGCAGAAGACCTTTTTCGAAGATTATTTAAAACTCAAGAAATCTTCTCACTAGCTAAAAATGAGAAAAAATGGGTGACGGCTTTAGATGCTGTTTTCCCAACTAATGAAACCGACACTGATATAATGTCTGCAGTTGTCCGGTTATTGGTYRAGGAAGGAGAAAACCTTGTTACTGCTCCTGAACATGTTCTGCTCAGCATAAATAAAACCTTCCCAAACCCTGACACTCTGAAATGGGTGACGCCAAGTTTTGTTAGGTCCGTGCTCCACAGAAGTGAGATTGAATCTATCAATAGGAATGAAAAACTGTCCATCTTGGAGTATGTGCTCAGTGATGGGAAGTATGAAGAACTCAAAGGTCTACAGCTTTTGCCACTCAGTGATGGAAGTTTCAGGTCATTCACAAACCAGGAGGAGGACACTGCTTTGATTGACAATGAGAACTTTTCACGGTAAGCTCTGTTCCATGACTCTTGTTTACGGAATCTTAATGTGTTGTGTATTGTTAAAGTAATATGTAAACTCTGCTGTGTCCAGAGTGTTGCTGCCATTTTGCAAAGACAAATTTTTGCCTCATGATCTGAGCAACAGCACAGTCAAACACCTAAGAGAAATGGCCATGACAAGTAAGTAAATCATCACCTGTTCTGTATTACTGTATAAAATGATTTTTGAGGATCCTGGTCATTTCACAGAATCTTTTGATGACAATTCAGCATTCCTTATCAACAAAACTAAACTGTTTCCATGTTGATGCTTTTTGCTACAATATAAATGTTATAACACATTCAAATACATTTTTATCATTATTGTAACATTATTCTAATAATAGTATTCACTTTTTGCTATAACTCCTGTGCTAAGTTATCTTTAAGTTATTTTAAAGAGTGGCCTAAGGATTTGTGAAAATGCTAGTAGATTGTTATATTAACAATTGTTTATATGCTCTGTTGAATTCTAGATTCAAAAATGTATCAACTTATTAACTTGGATGCAAACAATGTCGCTGCATTTGCCAAAAAACACATACCCAGAGACTGGAAAGAGACTACCGGTCATGTAAAGTGGAATACTCTGAAAGATGATCATCCACCAAAGACATGGCTGAAAGAATTCTGGAAGTTTCTGAACACTCACTGGACAGACCTTAGGGAATTTATYGGCATGCCTTTAATACCCCTGGAACCTCTTCAACAAGTAGGCGGAACTATAATGTTAGCAAGACTGGAGGAGAAATCCACATTGATTTTCCAGAGCAGCAGAGAGTCCACACTGCCAGATCAAATTCAAAAAGTGGTGAAGGCTATTGGAGGTTCTGTCATTAAAAAAGACGAGTGTCTGAAACACCATGACATTGAAAGTTATGTCCTAACGCCATCCTCAAGAAACATCCTGCAAATCCTATTAAATGTAAACAAGGACAAGGTCCTCAGTGGCATTGCCTCTGCTTCAATTCATGAAAAAGAAGAGTTTAAAAACTATATGTCTTCTTTGGACCATCTCTCTGAGAAAGAGCATTGTTTTCTGTCAGCTCTGCCCATTTTCCGGTTGATGTCTGAAACATATGTTGCCATTGGATCAAAACAAGCAGCTATTTTAAAGTCCATCCCAGCCATTCCAAAGGACTTACCTGTGCCTGACACCATTGTCCAGTGTGCTAATGAAGCTGACCGCAGGCTTTTGATTCTTCTCAAGGTTGATCTTCTGGATGCTGCACAGTTAGCCAGTTACTTGGTAGACTGCATTGATGACATGCATTTCACCAAAGAGGATGAACAAAAAACAATGACTTGGATATTAAATCATGGACATATGCTGTTCTCTCAAAGTGAGGAGTTGTTCAGGAAAACCAAGAGTCTCAGTTTCATTCAAACCGACCAGGGTGAACGCAAAAGACCATCAAGTGTTTTTGATCCCACAAACAAAACCTTTGTTGACCTTTTTGAGGAGGACTTCTTCCCACCAAAAATTTACAGGTCACCAGAGATGCTACAAAGCTTGAAACAACTTGGTCTACAGACTAAAGAAGATGAATTATCCCCAGCACATGTACTCCATGTTGCTTCACAAATTCAAAAGCTCCAAATTCACTCACGAAACAGGTCTTTTAAAAAGGCTGACATTCTTGTAAGGGTATTGAATGGAAATGACTTGCTCCCAAAATTCTCTGAGGAGGACAGACTAAAGCTTCTTCAGTTGCAGTGGGTTCCTTGTGAGAATTCAAATTCAATAAAAAGTAAAAATAGCCAGAAGAGGGGCCTCTACAAGCCAATTGAAATAAGAGCTTCAAAATATTCTGCAATTGTGGGGTATGTCATGCCAATTGCTTCAGGTCTAAATGAGCATCTCTGTCAAAAACTTGACCTTTATAGTTCTCCTCCAGCTGAAAAGGTTTTAGAGAATCTGTATGTACTGGCATCATTAGCTTCAACCATGATCAGTCCAGATTCAGATTATGAGTTCAAAAACAAGCTACACAGCACATATCAATTCATGCAAGAAAACATTGAACAGTTTAGTAAGGAGCTGAACAATAAATGCATTCCTTGGCTCTGGAGCCAGACTGAGTTTGTATCACCTCGAGAAGTAGTCCTCACCTATCCAGCTGAACTAGATCTTAGCCTTTACATAAAGAAAGTGCCAGATGAATTTCTACAATATGACATCCTGCTAAGAGAGTGCGGTGTAAAGGAAACACTTTCTGATGAAGAAATTGAAGCCATACTCAGTGACATTAAAGAAAACATTGATGACAGGACTCCACCTTATGGGGACACCACTGAACTTAAAGTGTCAATAGCCATCCTTGACTGGATGCGAAAAAATGAAAAGTCTTTGAAGGACAGTACACCTGTACCAGTCATGGCACAAAACCAAAAGTTCACCTTAGAGCCTTTGAAAAATACAGTTTTTTGTGATATCAGTGACGAAGGCTTAGATGACCTGAGACAAGATAAGGAGGAGTTCTATGTCATCCATGAGGAGGTGCTATCTGTCACTGCAAAATGGCTGAAGATTCCTTTCCTAAGTACCCGTGTTTTGAAACCTCAGTTAATCGGGGGTGAGGAAGAACATGAGGGAATTGAGCAGTGCGGTCAAACAGAGCCAATGACTCAGAGGATCAAAAACATCCTCAAAGAGTATGATGATGAAAGTGACATCTTTAAAGAACTCATCCAAAATGCTGAAGATGCTGGTGCGAGTACCTGTGGGTTTATGCTGGACTTCAGATCACACCCTTCTGAAGGGCTTATTGATGATGGTATGGCTCTATGCAATGGTCCCTGTCTTTGGGCGTTCAACAATGAACTGTTCTCAGAGGAAGATTGGAAAAACATTGTTAGAGTTGGCTCTGCATCAAAAGAAAACAAATTTGAGAAGATTGGAAAGTTTGGACTAGGATTCAATGCTGTGTACCACTTAACAGATATTCCATCCATTCTTAGTGGAAGAACACTTCTAATTCTTGACCCAAATGTAACACATTTGGAAAAGCACATACATAGCAAATCAAATCCTGGAATTAAACTTGACTTGTTCCAAGAGAGGCTGTTTAGGAGGTTTCCTGGACAGTTCAGGTCATATCAGGGGATTTTTGGTTGTGATCTGTCAAACACCAACCAGAACTATTACAGTGGAACTCTGATTAAACTACCATTTCGCACAGCAGAGGAGGCCAACAAGTCAGAAATTAGCTCCAAGGTGTATGACAAAGAGCGCATAGATGCATTTCAGCAACACTTGGCAGATGGTTCTCTAACTCCACTCTTATTTCTTAAGCACATAACGACATTGTCTCTTCAAATCTTTGAACAAGACAACACCCCTTTGAACACTGAGACAGTCCTGAAAATCATCAAAGAGGTAATATGTTTGATTAAAATCTCAAATGAAAGTCATCTACAGAACATCAGTGAAGCTTTAAAAAGTCTTGACACAAAGTGCCATGACATTGTTGATTGTCTTGCTGCCAACATTGTCAAAATAATTTGTGAGTATGATATGAGTACTTGTACTAAGTACTGGCTTGTTTATTCATGTTTTGGAACAAAGGATTCATTAAGGATGTTTCAGAGAGAAATGTATCACAGGAAATTTTCCTTACCAGTTGGAGGAGTTGCTGTACCTCTACAAAGAGAATCAGACAATATGTGGTCCCCAGATGGAAGAGTTATAGATAGCCAGGCTTTTTGCTTTCTTCCTCTTCCAATCGAAACTGGCCTCCCAGTTCACATCAATGGATCTTTTGCAGTCACGTCAAACAGGAAGGCTCTGTGGGAAAGTGGTACAAAACTGGAGTGGAACAAAGCATTACTCCAAGATGCAGTTACTGCTTCCTACATCACCACTCTGCTTGAACTGAAGAAAATGGCTCAAAATGGGAATCTTAAAAACTATGATTACTACACATTCTGGCCTGATATTGAAAAAGTAAACAAAGCATTTCAACCTTTGGTTAGTGCATTTTACTCAGCCATTGTACAGAGCTCAAATGTCAAATCTCTGGAGCTCTTGAGTAATGGGACAAACTGGTGCTCTTTTGACAATGCAAGATTTCTTGATCCAGCTATTCAAGAAAAAGAGGAAGTGGGAAAACTTGCCATGGAGGTATTCCTGAAATACCCAGAACCAAACTATTGTCCTGCTAATTTGCCAGCCTGGGCAAGAAATAATTTCATTCATTGTGGCTTTACTGAGTTGATACAGGAGAGAACGTTTAGCTGGTCTGACTTTTATCGAGTAGTTTTCAAGAACTTGAACAGAATGGATGCAAAAACCAGGAATGACCTCATATTGAATGCCATAGACTTAAATGATCATGAGGTTGATGAATTGCTAACAAAAAATGCATGCATTCCAACAAAGAAAGTAGGAACTCTTCAGTTCATCCATAAACTGGTGTACCCTTATGGTAAAGTAGCATGCTTGTATGGCCCAGAAGAGGGACGTTTTCTTGATGGGACAAAAAATGACTACTTCACTCCAGAAAGGCTTTTTCGATTGTCAGGCTTGGGAATGTTGACTGATGAGCTCACATTAGAGGAGGTTATTGAGAGGACAAAGACAATCCCCAAGGTTTGGACTAAAGACAAAAAAAAAGCATACAAACATCTTCAGTGTCTCTTTGACTCAATGAAAAAACACTGTCACGTTGATTCCTTGCATTGGGAAACCCTAAAGCATACATCATTTCTTCCTGCTCTGGGAACCAATCAACAAAATGAAGTGGTAACAATGCTTAAAAAGCCATGTAAAGTCTATGATGCCCAGTGCTGCCACTTGGTGAACATGACAGGATTCACTGTTGATCGGTTAAATTTAGGCTTAATCCCAGATGATGTTCTCATAAAACTGGGTGTGATGAAGAACCCACCAATTGAGACAGTACTCAGACAACTCAAAGAAGCACACCATCGTGTAAAATCATTTGAAAATTCTGTGCTCTTTAACATTGCCAGAAGCTGTTATGACTATCTCAATAAATATTTATTGGATGATGGTGATTCCACTGCGATCTTTGAACATGCACAATCAATGCCATTTGTTTTGATTGAAGATCGCTTTGTAAATACACAATCAGTGGCCATGAGTGATGAATTTGAGGAAAAGCCATACCTCTATGTTCTTCCCACCATCCTGTCCAAATTTGAGAACCTTTGGAACTGTGTTGGCATCAAAAGACAGTTTGCAGCGGAACAATTTGTTGCTGTGCTTAAAGAAATCAGTACTTTTTCAAAACCACTATCAAATAGAGATCTTCATGTCTGTCTTTCTATACTTACAAAGGGACTGTATGGAACTGTAGATGGAATGGCTAAGGACTGTCCAATACCTGATGAAAAAGGTGTGCTGACAAATGCAAGCAAGCTGAAATTTAATGACACTCCTTGGATGCCAGTGCAAGCTGGAGTAAGAATTTGCCATAAATTCATACCTCGAGATGTTGCATGCTATTTTGGTGTAGTAACAACAAGACACCATACACTAAAGAATCATTTAGTTAGTGAGTTTTCACCCTTTGTTAAGGAGTTTGGACAACATGAGAAATTAACCGTTCGGATAAAAAACATAATTGAAGCCTATCCAGCCAAGAAAGATATTCTGAAAGAACTAATTCAGAATGCTGATGATGCAGAGGCAACAGAAATCCACTTTATTTGGGACAAACGAAAGCATGGAACTACAAAAACATTTGGAGAAAAATGGGAGTTGCTTCAAGGCCCAGCACTTTGTGTGTACAACAACAAGAAATTCTCAAATGAAGACCTGATCGGTGTTCAGCAATTAGGGGAAGGAGGAAAACATGGCACTTTGGGTAGAACTGGGAAATATGGTCTTGGATTTAATTCTGTTTACCAGCTAACTGACTGTCCCTCTATATTGTCTGGTGATGAATATCTCTGCATATCAGATCCAAACCTGAAATATGTGGAAGCTGGAACAAGGGAGTCACCAGGCTGCATGTATTTAATGGATGAAAATTTTAAAAAGTCTTTCCAGGATGTTTACCAGACCTTTCTTCCGGAAAGCTTTCCTCTTCATTCTGGAACCATGTTCAGACTTCCACTCAGGACAGAGGAAATGGCAGCCAGATCGGAAATATCGATACGTGCAGTTAGTGATTATGACATGAATGAACTCTTCCAGGCTTTAAAAAAAGATCCAGAGGAATTTATTCTATTCTTGAAGCACATCACAAAAATTCATTTTCATGAAATCAACAAAGATGGAAATGAAGTCAGTAATTTCTATATTGAAAAAAAAGTCATAGAGGACACACTGGAGCAAAGGGAACATTTTCTTAACCATGTTCACAATTCTCTCAAATCTGGGATAATAAGGCCATGCCAAGCTTTCTCTAAAGTCCTGATCACATCAGGTGAAAAACAAAGCCAATGGATTATTGCAGAGCAATTTGGATCACTTTTGCAAAATCATGAAGAAGCTACATCCAGTGCTAAAGTACCTCAGGCAGGCCTGGCAGCTTGTTTAAACATGAAACCCAAAGAAATTGAATTTCATGGAAAGGCATTTTGCTCTCTGCCACTGCCAGGAGAAACTGGTCTCCCTGTCCATGTGAATGGAAACTTTGAAGTGGATCATTCTCGGCGGGATCTGTGGAAAGAAGATGGTGAGAGCTTAAAGACCAAATGGAATCAATCACTGAAATTGAATACCATTGCACCTCTGTATGCTGACCTTCTAAAATACATCTGTACAAACTTTAAAAAGGGTGAACCCAAAATGTTAGCCCATCTCAAATCACATCTGGGCTTTTGCTTAAGATTCTTTCCCTTTGTGTCAAAAGATGTTGGTCAAGCTTGGCATGATATGATACATGAAGTCTACCTGTCAATCTACAAACGAAAACATCCTGTGATACCAACTCTTAAAAGTGTTCCCGTTAACTCTTCACATATCTTTGCTCAAAAGTACACATTTAACTGGTCAAGTGTGTCAGATCCAGAATCAACAGATTCACCTCATTTTACAAGAGACAGCCATGATGACATTCTCCACATTTTAGAGCGCACTGGAATGAACTTGGTCCCATCTTCATGGAAAATTGACAAAATTAAGGAGAATTTCAAGAGTGCAGGTGTGAAAGTAGCAGAAATCAGACCTTTATCTGTGATCAATTATTTAAAGAAGAAGAGAATGAATGAGCCTTCACAAACTCCTAATGACCTTCCATTACCCATCAACCAGACACTAATAAAAGATTCACAAAGTTGTTCGACACTCTTGAAATTTTGTCTAAGCAATACTGAAGAGTCAGATAAGAAGTTCATTTCAATTGACCTTAATGGACTACCTCTCCTCCTCACCAATGATCAGATGTTGAGGAAGTTCAGCTCTGATTCTCCTAAGCTATACTCAATATTTGCTGGCATTTTTCAGGAACACAAGTCCGAATTTGCTGAATTGTCTGTTAATAGTGAACATGCCACAATTCTGCAAAAAGGAAAATATATTGTGGAATTAACCATCCCAGTAGCAGCAAAGTTCATTGGGCCAGTTCTTCAACAACATCTTCAGCACTCACTGATCAATGATGCAAATGGGCTTCATACAGCAGGAAAAGAAACAAAAGAATGGCTAAAGAAACTGTGGTCTTATTTTGACCATGAAGTCAAAATGAAGGGTTTCCAAAATGGAGATACAAATCAGGTCTTTAATGAAATAAAGAAACACTTCTCTGGCAGTCACATTTTGCCTGTCATTTATCCAGGTCAAAAAGAAACATGCTTTCTACAAAAACTTGGAAATATACACACTATTGTTCATCCTTTACAATACACGAATCCATTAGAACACATTTCTGCCATTCTCATTAAACTGGGATCCATGACATTAGACCGCAACTTCTTCCTTCAGCTTGGTGACTTTTTGTACAAAAATGTCTATCCAGAACTTTTAGATACCAAAGACAGCAATGCGGTTCTTAAGCAGCTAGACACAATAGCACATTCACAGTTTGAGCTGCTTTCTGGTGATGAAAGTGACAAACTTCAATACTTCCTACAATCTGGCATAAGCTACACTAAAGATACAAACGAATATCAGAGAATGTTTAAATCATTGCCCTTGTTTCAGACAATATGTGGAAAGAGGCAAAGGATCGATTTTCACAGGAATGTGTTCATTCTGAATTCTGAATTTCAAATAATATTTTCAGGCTTGTACACATTTGATGACAGCAACAGCATTTTTCTCAAATGCAACCTTGTAAATGAAAGCCTATCAAAATGCCTGGACATTAAGATTTTGAATGACCTGGAGTACTGTGTCAATTTCATAATTCCTTTTGTACACAAGCTTAAACAAACCCAGCTTCTTGAATTATTAAGGCTGTTAGTTGAACTGAGCCAAAGAATTGACTATGGAAAATATAAAGACAGCTTTGCCTCAGCCTTAAGAAATGTTAAATTTATTCCTGACATCAATGGCTGTTTTCAAGTGGTCTCGTACTTCTTTGATGACACTGTAAAGCTGTATAAAGTTATGCTTCCAATGGAGAGGTTTGTTCCACATACTTTTTGGAGGCAATTTCAAAATAGTAAACAAGCACAATCCCTCTTGAAGGGCCTGGGACTAAAGCATAAAGTAACTGAAGAGGAGGTTATCAATTTTGCCTACCAAATTGAATCAGATGCTAGGGGTAACACTGAACTGCAGGTTCTTAAAGACAGATCTGAAATGGTACTCAGGACAGCACTTCGGTTGGGTGCAGAAAAACAATCTAACTTTATGCAAAGAATCGCAACCATAAAATTTATTCTGGCTGTGCAAATTGAGCCAAAACTTTGTCAGTATCACAAAGCATTTGCACAAGAAAGGGACGTGGTTGCCATCAAAGGATCACTCCTTGAAAGGGACCTTAATCGTCAATATCTCATATGGACTGCCATGCCAATACTGCCATCAAGGGATTTTACTACAAAAGAGTTAGACACCCTTAGGAAGGTTGATGCCTTGGATGAACCATTGTCGGAGCAGGTCATGCAGAACCTAAAAAACATCTGTAGTTCTCAATGCAGAACAGAAGAGTTGGTAGAGACAAGAGCTACAGTGTTCAAGAACTCATATGCCTACCTACAATCTGTCCATTTTAACGAGTCTTTTTTGGCAGACCTCCCTCTTGTTCTTGTTGAAAATGACAAAAATCTTGTGAAAGCTAGTCAAGTAGTCCTGACACTACCATCTGCTAATGAGTTCAGGCCATATCTTTACCCCATACAATCAAAACATGCAATGTTTGCAGACTTCTTCAAGAAGATTGGTGTCGAAGAAAAGCCTACTGTCATGCAATTATATATTGTACTTGAGGAAATCTATACAGATTGCTGTGATAAGACAACACTTCAACCAAACCAGCTGGTAACCGTTCAACGTGTTGTGCAGCAGCTTTTCTGTCTGTTAAAAGAGCAGGGAAATATTATTCCTCTTCAAAAAAATACACTATACCTCCCATCAACTGATGGAAGACTCTATGAATCCAGCACGTTGTTTTTCAATGACACCTTTTTTCAGGCCAACAGACTGGAGGATTCACTAAAAACAAAGCTGAAGCTACTTGTAAAATTGAAACAGTGTCACCTTGATGATGACCCATTTGAACATCAAAAGCTGTTGCAGTTGCTTCCTGAACAAACACGTCCCCATCTGCTTTCTCGAGTCGTTTCTGTGAACCTAGTTAGTGAAAATGTGGAACATTGCGATTATGGACAGTCATGTGAATTGAGCAGTTGGTTTCATGAACATCTATCCTCTCATGAGTTCCATCATGGTCTTATGTGTCTGATGAGAGAACAAAGCAAGGGCACCATTTCACAGAATGAAGCTGCAGACTTGTGCGAAAGTACATTTGGTAAAATTAAAATTATCTGTTGCAAGACTTTACACACTCAACTTTTGTTAAATCTCCAGCCACTACAAGGTACTGAAACAGAAACACAGGTTTATGTGAAAAAGCAGCAAGATGAATGTGTTTTCTATCTGAGGCACAATGATAACATGACTCCCAAAGTGGTAAATGAGGTCAACATGTATCTTATCAAAGAAATCAACGCTCTTCTGGAAAACAGTTTGAATTCATCATGCCTACTAATCCTTGGACAACTTCTATTATGTGAAAACATGAAGGAGGTTGAAGCGATCCTGGAACAAAATGGAGTCCGTAACACTGTAAGTGATGAATTGGGACTTGGTTCCCTTCCAAATCCTGGAAGTACCATACCAGAGGAATGGCATGATTTCCTTGATATGGACCCCCTGAACAGTTTTGAAAAAGGGGAGTATGTTGGCTATAGTAATGATGAATTGGAAAATGAATTTGTTTTTGCCATTGTTGTGGAGAGTCTGAATGAGCATCCAGGACAGGCCAGACGAAATCCTTCAAGATATAGAATACAAATTGGAAATGAAAAGATAATTGAAGTTAGTTCTCTTGATCTTTATCAGTTTAAGAGAGAAAAAAGACCATCTACAGTTGGAAATGTTACCAGCACAGACATGGACATTTTGCCTGTACTTTCTCAGGCTGAATCTTCACATTCTATACCATCACAGACTAAGCCTTCTCGGCCTACACCAACCTCAAAGAAGCCCTTTCCTCAGTCTTTGGAGGAGGTTAAAACAGAGATTGATGAGAGTTTGGAACAGATTTGGGAGATGTCAAACGAGGACAAAACAAAGGCTATTAAACGCCTGTACTTAAGATGGCATCCAGACAAGAACCCAGACAACACAGAGCTTGCTAATGAAGCATTTAAATATTTACAGAACAGAATTGTAGAGTTACAGCAAGGAAAGACCAAACACAAAACATCAACTGAGCCAAACACATCACATGGGCCAGACTTCAGAGACTTCTATCATCGTTGGAACTTCCAGGCTGGGTGTCACAAAAGGGGACGGGAGCGATTCCATCAGAAAAATTACAGACGGCAATATAATTTTTGGTCACATTTCAGAGAAACGCCAAGACCAAACAAAGAGGAAGCTAAGAGGTGGTACAGACAAGCCCAGTCTGATCTTCTTGCTTCTCAGAGTGACATTGAATACAATGCAAGCCCAGAATGGTGTCTATTTAAAGTGCACCAGGCCGTGGAAAAAGCTCTAATAGCTACAGAGTTCAGAAGGAACGGACAGCATCCTGGAACTGCATCTACCATTACAGGCCTTGCCCTAAAGATATCGCAGTATGCTACCTATCTTTATGATTTGCCCTATGTAGTGAATCAGCTGAGGGCACTTGGTGTTGAAGCCAAGAGAACTCAATACCCAAACTACCATCCATCTCCCCACATTCCAAACGAACAGTTCAAAATCGAAGATGCACAAAAGGCAATGAAGATAGCAACACAACTGCTGCTGAAACTGGAACGCTATATTACTGATTAATTTAAGTATGTTTTAATATAGGAATATGTTTTTGGTATCCTGAGCAATTCTCTTGTACAGTACTTATTCATTATTTTTAAATAGTTGATGTAACTATGCAGACTAATACTCTTTACAGATAACTATTTACTATTTACTCCTCTGATCAAACTCTTTTCATTCAGCCCTAGATAATACTTAGAATGTTAACCTTTTTTAAGTTCTAGTATAAAAGAAAATAATATAGAATTATAGAATAATAGAATTAAAATGAAATGAAAAGTGTACTTCCTATATTGAATAAATGATAAAGAAACATTAAAATTGTGCAAAGCTTTTTTTTTTTTATTTCTTTGCTATAATCTTAAGACTACATACAACCTAAATTTTAAATGGCCATTTATCATTGATATTGTTGTTCTATCTTGCAGTAGCAACTAGAAACAATATTAATATAAAATACCTTGGATCAGTTCAGAACACAGTTAAAACCACTCCTCAAACATGGTGCTACGATCGGCCAGTCCTCTGTTATACACATACAACAATGAAGGGAAATTAAATGAACATACAGTAACAAAGATAGTTATGGTAAATATCTCCTGAAACTTAATTAGCTGAAGGAGAACTTTTTAAAAGTAATTATTTAATGAATCCTTAGAAATAACCATTTTCCCTATCGATGACCATACAATACACTTTGCCGACATACTCAGCCGGTTGCATTGAGGATGTGTCTCAAGTTTGTTTTAAGTCTGTATAATGAAAACATAATGTAATATACTGTAACTACTTGAGTGAACCACCTTCACCTTCTTACACAAATTTATCTGTGGTGGCCATACTGTTTCTAAATGTCAACATGTTTTGCAAGTAATTAAAATGATTTGAGCAGATGTGGATAAATAGTCCAAAACCTATTTTAATCAATTTCAGCACCCCCCCCCCCCTAAAAGTAAGGAAAAGAGTAAGAAAAAAAATAGTTACAATAGGCAGTCCATGAGTGAACCAGTGACGTTTCATGATAATAGCTCCAGGTCAACCCTGTAGTAAGCCCTAGTCTTGGGTTAGAGCTGAGAACAGAAAGACGAAATAACAAATAAGAGCACAGATAAATACCATTTTATGTGATATATTACTTTCTGCCAGCTGAAGCTAAAACAAATAAACACACAAAACGAACTGTGGGATAAAAAAAATGCCCATAGATGTGAAACAAATCACAATTGTCTTCCCTTTCTTTCTAACAAACAGATAAAACCCACATTCACCAAAAAAAAAAATCCAACACCCAGTGACTTGGGTAACACAAACACACATAATGTACTTACAAATGCTACAATATCTGCACAAAATGAAATATATTGTATACAGACAGATTTTTCTTTTGGTCTCAAACTCAATGTGTAGCAAACCAAAACAACAGACTTTTAAACAAAATGTACTGTATATCTGTAAAAACCCTCGGTATGTTTAATTATTGTTCATAAATTTAATAAATTTTTTTTTAAAGGTCTATCTTATACAATTAGACTTTAAAACATTGACCTACCTTTACCTTTTAAAGCCAACCAGGTGCTTAATAAATATTGGAATATTGGGAAACTTTCTCAAATGTTGCCTACTGTTTTGTTTGGGGGAAACTAACAATGATGCTATTATGCTATTTAGCATGTGCTTTAAATGTTCTCTCAGTTAAGATGGAGTTTAAAAGTTGTAAGCTGAGCTGACGGAGAGATTTAAAGCTTTATACACCTTAAGAGAATGACAGCGGACAGAAATCTCTCTTTTTATTTAGTCACCTGTTGGTATTTGAGGGGCAGCTGTACTTTTTTGTTCCACAGCCGATGACCTGGACTTCAGCTCAGAGCTACTGCAAACAGAATTGGGTAACGATTGGTTTGGGTGCTTCAATAATGCCACATGGCTGTTTTTTTTTTCCTTTTATTTGTTACTGGAGGTTCACTTTGGTTAAAAAGCGTAAATGGGAGGAAATTGGAGTAAACATGGAAGGATGTGCGCAAGTATTGCAGGAGTATCCACACTGGTTTAGCCTTTGTAGAGATTCAGAAATATTGCTAGACCTGCCTAAAACAGCGACTGAGCATACCCAGACTGCCACTGTATGGACAGGCCTGTGCTTCCTCAATAGAACATGGTTTTGGGTGAACGGGACACTGCTGGAGAGCCTGGTATCACTGCCATCATGCCCAGTCCAGCCCTATCGCTGTGCTGCGTACAACTTCAACACATCTGTCTGGGAGAACAGAGACTGCAACGAAAAGCTTAATTTCCTCTGTTATGAATAATGATGAGTAATAAACATCCAGATCAGCCAATCGAGAGCCTGGTGTCAGTGCCTCCATGCAAGTTGAGCTCTATCATTGTGGCACGTATAACTTCAACAAGCACATCTGGGAGAACAGAGACTGTAATGAGAAGATTAATTGTGTCTGCTTCCTCAATAGGTGAGGAATAAACATCTAGAAGATTAACCAGGATTGTGTAAGATAACCTGAATTAATGAGGTTACTAACAATAGAAAATTCCATTGCATTCGCTTTCTCTTTTAACTACAGTATATGCATAGAAAATTTCTTCAAGCTCATTCAGACCAAGATATTGATATTATGAAATAGGTTTGACCTAAAACTCTTAAATCTGAAAATTTTGTCTCATTGAAATTTGATGTGGATATACATTATTGTAGATAATGTAGCTATAAGTGTTTTTTATTGTTTATGTTAAACAGTTTAACCATTTTAATTATGAATAAATGTTTGGTATGTGGGTAAATGGTTGTTGTTCACCAATTTTGGGGAAAAAAGAAAGCTTGGATAAGAAAGGAAAGTATGTTAACATCATTGTAGAGTGATTCCCATCTTTCCAGGTGACATTTGAAAGGGAAATGAGTTACACTTTGTTAGCTTTAAGTTGATATTTGAATGGAAAATCAGTGTGCATCTGACGTTCTAATTAAATGACTTTGTGTACATTCTGTGACTTGTTGCCTGGAAAATAAAGAGGTTTTTAGCAAAATGATATATGCCATGTATTACAAATTATTTATTAAAGTTAATTTAATTAGATGGAAAAAAGAAATGGCAAAAAAAAGACTTTAAAGGACCCCAGCCCAGCACCCTGTGGTGAACAGGGAATATTTAATCATGAATCCATGTTCTGTTTAGCAGGTGTAAACACATGCAGGTGTAACAGTTTAATTTAATCTGAATAAAATCATTGGGTTGATGTCATATCTCAATCAAACACACACACACACACACACACACACACACACACACACAAAATAGTTATCACTCAGTACATTAGAGGTCACTTGTTGATTAACAAATAGATGATAAATAAACAAATGTTTAGATAACTTTTTTTTTACAAATTTTTAAATGTCTACATAAAACAGAATATATATTAGATAAATATAGATAGAATTAAAACTCATTTCTTATGTAAAGTCACCCAATGACTAGTAATACAAATCTTTAAAAAGTTATAAGGATTTTATAAATGGTTCATGCTTAGAAGCATATGCTGAACTTCCAATGAAGATATAAAGTTTTCTAAACTTCTAATATATTTGTTTTTAACTACGTGTATGTGCACGTGCATGCATGATAAATGCTTTGCATATCCGTCGTTTGTGTGATGTGTAGCATGTGCATATCCTCAGAAATTAACACTTAAATGGTGGAAAGTGGGAAGAAAGGAGAAATTGTGTGAGCAGGTCCTCAATCACTCTCATCAGTATGATGTGTCTTTACTGCTACACAGTGACAAATATATATGTTAAAACATTCATATCCATTAATATTATCTTAAATATCAACATGGAAACTAAGTCCCTCCAGTGTAACCATGTTCGTTTACAACACTGATTAATTTCTCTGGTCTGGTCTGGTCTACACTGTGACAAATATGTTCACAAAGTTACCAACTGACTATGTGAACGCATGGTTTAACAGCAAATATATATTTGAGCTGTAAATATGAAAATTTTCTAATCCTCAACCTAGAAATCACAAAAATATAATAATAATAATAATAATAATAATAATTATAATAATAATAATAAGTAATATCAAGTCACATTTAGCCCCATGGAGGAAATGACTTCACAAAACAGGCATAGAGTTTCTCAGTGTCATTGAAACTACATCAATATGCAGCCCATTACAAGTCCATTGGAATTTCCATGTGAACTGTAAATAATTAAGTGCATGCTTTTTTCCTCTGTTTTTTTTTTTTGGCATAATTGGTGTTTTTTTTCTTTTCTTATTCCATATTTATTTTCTCAACTGATAGAATGTGTAGAGCTGTTTGACTGCAGTGTCTCTATTTACCCTGGTGAGGGCAGAACACATACAGTATGCTGTTCATCTCCTTCGGTTTCTCTTAGAGTCACCCTCACTTCCTGAAGATTGCACACAAATACTCGAGGCAAGATCCCAAATGCATCACATCCTCGTGGTACACTGGGGCCCAGAGTGTTAAACACAAGTATTAGCCATGAAATAAAAAGTTATCAGGAAAAGAATCATTTCAAGCCAAGACTATCTAATTAAAAAATTTCACAACAGTGATCACTCATGTAATATTCATGAGAAGGATCACACGATCAGAGGAGACAGGATACAGGTGCCTGCGCTTGCAGTGTATTTCATTTCGGCAATCTAAATTAAAATGTGCAAATCACTCAAAAATGGCTGAAAATTCAGATCAGATAAAGTCTACCTGAACAACAAAAGTATATTTTTATGACACTATACACCAATCAGCCATTACATTACAGCGTAAAAACTTTTTTGCTCGGTTTTGTATAGGTTGGATGTTCTTTGGGTGCTGTGGGTTGCAGAGTGGGAGTTCTGTTGATCAGACTTTGCCTGGTGCATTCCATGGGTGATTAATCGGATTCTGATCTGTGGAGTCTGGAGGCAAGTCCACAGTCTTGGGCTGTATTTGCACTGGGTGTTGTGGTGCCTTTCTATTGTGGTGTCTTTTTATGATAATTTGTGCTGCACTGTCTTTTGTGTGGAATCAGAATAGACAGGTAGACCTTTGGTGCCCATGGGCATGGGTGAGCCTTGGATGCCCACAATCCTGTCACCGGTTTACTGGTATATAACTGATAATCAACATTAATGTGTTAAAGTTTTGAGATGGTAATGTTATGGCTGAATGATGTAAAAGGAATACAAATGTTTTTTAAAATGTTTTTAGAGTGAACCCATCTTTTTCAGCAAATTTGAATAGGAAATATATTTTCAGATGTTTTTTTTTCCGTTCCTTTATTACTTTTAAAATTTGACTATTGTCATTTAAATGCTTACATGTTCACTTGTTGTGTGCCTTGGAAATAGCGTACACATACATTTGCTGGCGTGCCTTAAAACGTATATGAACTCATGTAACATCCAATTCTTAATCTGTAGGGTTTAATATGATGTTGACTCACCCTTTTTATCTACTGTATAACAGCTTCACCAGACTTTTCCCAGAAATCACCAATTAACAGTACATGAGAGCATTTATGCAGCTTATTTACAGAGCATACGTAGAAGACACATCTCAATATCACCTGGTTAAAAGGTGCATGTTGTAAGAAGTGGAAATCAGGAAAAAAATGAAAAGAAAGATCTTAAAAAAATTTTTTAAAAAACTCTTGGCTAAAGACTTGGTTAAGGCTGTGGGTAAGCATGAGGAGCATGTGTTCCTGTGAGGTTTTACTGATTCTTTCCATTCTTCCCACCTCGCCACTGAGACCCCTGAGCGGTCCTGATTTGGCCTGTCTCTTCATTACTGAATCTACCTGTTGAGTTGCACAGACCAAGTAAGCCACTCTCTTTGAGTTTGAATTAGTTACTAGCAAACTAAATGTGCCTGAAACGTCTTCTCCTGCGTTCTCTGGGATATTCAGCAAGTGTGGATCCAACTGATGATTAAATACCTTTTGGCAATTTTACCAATTGCATGATTCTTTCTGACTTGCATGCTTTTTATATTTAGCGTGATCACAAATAACATTATGGTTTAAAATAACATACATGATATAAATATAAATCATAATCATTTATACCAAGGTCTACTGATGCACATGGAGAGTAAGGGGACCTCCTCAATATTAGGCAGGTGGTCATAATATTATGGCTGGTTGGTGTGCATTCTACTGATATGTAGTCTGGCCTGACTGAGATAGACATTGGATAACCACCCCGGACTGATCCCTTTTATTGAATTTGCTCTGACCTCATTTTGGCTAGCGCTAGCAAACCAGGATGCTCTCACTATACATTGGCCTTCTGGCTTTCCCCTGCAAGAATGGAAATCAATACAACACTCCAACTCACCACAGCGTGAGTACCTTGAAAACATGCTTGAAAACCAGTTGTTCAATTTCTTTCTTTCTCCCATAACGCAGTCTCCCTCTGCCTCTGTTGTGACCTGCATTTGGGTCAAACCTGTCAGGACCCAGGAATGTAATTTTAAGAAAGCAAGATGTATATTGCCCGAATATTGTGGCCTGAATAGTCCTTATTGTAATTATTATATGAAACATTTTATAAAATGCTTGTTCCATGCTTATATCGAGCAGTGTATAAATCTACAATACTGATTATTGTAGCAGAATTCTTTTATTTTTACATTTAACTTTTAATTAGCTTGTTCAATTCAGTGTGGTGTTCTTTTTCTCCCCATTGTGTTGGGATTGTGTGCACCTGTTCTGTTTGAATTTGGGCTTAGTTGGTCTATTTAAGTCCCATTGTGTTTTTATGTAATTGTTAAATGATGGCCATTTACACACACATTTACAAAGTGGGGCATCCCGCTTACTTTAAACTTATGTTCCTAGGTAGACTTCTTGGTTTTTATTCTGGACTTATTACTCCCATAATTATTTATGATTATAGATTATCATTGCCTCTTGTTGCCTGCCTATATTTTTACTGATGCTTACACAAAAGGATGATCAGACTGCCCTCATAACATGCAAGCTGATGTTGTTTTTGTGTTAAATCAGGTTTACTAATTCTGAGTACAGATTGTTTTATTTAACTGCTTTCCAAAGACTAAAAATCACTATTAATACTAAATTCCACAGTGTTTGGCCACACTGCCGGTTCATTGAACTGATGATGGTGTTGTGCTGATGCTAATTTGTATGTGATTTAAATTTCTTCTCAGTCATGCTGATGTCAGAAAGTTGAGTTGTTCAGGTGGAGGTACGAGTAAATGTTTACAGAGCTTCGACACATCACAGCTAAGATGAGTTCTCTCTTTTTAATCTGTTTCCTGTTTGCAGTTTATGGGATGACTGTAAGTGTGGTCAGAGAATACTTTTATGTTAAACAGTCGATGCACTGGACTATAGCTCAGAACTACTGCAGAGAGAATTATAAGGATTTGGCCACCATCACTTCAGAAGAAGAAAATCAGAGCACTATGACACTTCCAGGACCAATAAATTTTTTGGTTTGGATTGGGCTGAACAGAACTGTGTCACAAGTAAACATCTGGCAGTGGTCTGATGGAGAAAAAGTCAATTTTACAAACTGGCACAAGGGCGAGCCCAATGATGGGAGTAAGAAATGTGCTGTTATTGCACCTGGTGGCTGGTATGATGCTGACTGTGGTGAAAATCATTATTCCATTTGTTATAGAAGGTTCACATTAGTGAAGGAAAGTAAAACATGGGAGGAAGCTCATGAGGATTGCAGGAGTAACTACACTGACTTGGCCATTGTGGATTCAGAAACAGTGCTAGACCTGCTTCAAACAGAGACTGAACAAGCCCAAACAGCCAGCGTGTGGACAGGCCTGCGCTTCCTTAATGGAACATGGCTCTGGGTGAACGGGACACTGCTGGAGAGCCTGGTATCACTGCCATCATGCCCAGTCGAGCCCTATCGCTGTGCTGCGTACAACTTCAACACATCTGTCTTGGAGAACAGAGACTGCAACGAAAAGCTTAATTTCTTCTGTTATGAATAATGGTGAGTAATAAACATCCAGATCATTGTTTAAACATTAATAATAACATTATAATGCAGTGATAATTGCTAGATCTTTTAAAATCTGCACTAAAACCTAACCTAAAAAAAATTCTATTCATTTTGTCCTTCTATTTGATTTTCAATAACTATATGTAATTCCTCTCCACAGATGACATTCTACAAGTGAAATAAGAAGAATGTTTAAGAATAAGGATTTATTTAAACCTAGTTTTATGTAGTGTGTTTAACATTAACTAGAAATTATTCCTCATTAGCTATTGATGCAGTTGTTGTTTAATTTCATATAGTAATATGTTCATGTTAAACTAAATCATACTCATGGGTAAATGCTTGGTGGTTATTTTTACCTGGTGGTTATGGTTACTGAAAAACTGTCTAAAAGAATTTTTTTTTTTAAAAGAAAAGAAAAACATATTTATACAAAGAACAGAGTTATTCATAACACTTTAAAAAGATAAAACTAATTTATTTTGAGTTCCTTACACTTTGGTAGTTTGCAGCTGATACATTGGAACTGTATTAACCTACTTTTGAAAAACAATCAGATTTATATTTAGCGCTTTTATTTTTTATTTTTTAATGAATAAACCTTATTGTAATTATTATATGAAACATTTTATAAAATCCTGACTCCGTGCTCATTATTTGAATGAATTATAAACGATTTGTTAATGACCTAAACTCAGCTAAGTCCCACCTAAATAAGAACTAGGTCAAAATGATTGATATCTTAAATATGACAGAATCCACAACTTTGCCCACTTAGTGAAACATTTAATGAAAGCAAGCAGGGTACAGGTGCTTGTGTTTGGGATATATTTTATTGGGGCAATCTATAATTGAAACAATTTCAACTCATTAGGCTTTTATTAGGCTTCCTTCCCCTAAATGGTGTTAAATGTCCCAGGTTTGTCAGGAGAACGTGACTTCCGTTAGCTGCTGAAGTGGATCCAGATGCAGGGGCGGCGGCTGAGCAGGTGCTGTGCTCGGGCTGTAGACTGGTGTGTGCGCGCAGGTCCGCTGAGGAGCGTTGAGTCTACTCGCTGCCGAAGGGGAGGGGCGTGCGCGCTGGGTCGAGCGCAGTTGAATCCGTGAGCGTGGTGCTTGTGCCGAGACGTGAAGATCAGCCGTGGTCGAAAAAACGTGTGCGCTGGGTCGAGAGCCGTTAAATCCGTGAGCGTGACGTCCGTGCCGAGTCGTGAAGAAAAGCCGTGGTCGGGAAGGAGCGCGTTGAATCGAAAACCGGGAAATCCGTGAGCGTGGTGTCCGTGCCGAGACGTGAAGATGTGCCGTAGTCGGGAGAGAGCGCGCGTTGAGTCGAAAACCGGGAAATCCGTCAGCGAGGCAAACAAATCCGAATCGTAAGACAACGGGGAAAAAACGAGAAACGAAACAAGATTTCGGTAACGTGATCATGAGCAAAAAATAAACGCGAGAGAATTGGCTAGAGCACTCAATAATCTGGCGAAGAACTGGTGTGCTGTGCTTCCCTAAAAACCCAAGGAAATCAGCGCTGGATGAGAAACCGGTGTGTAGGTGGGGCGGTCCGGGGGCGTGGGAAATGCCATGACAGCGTGGGAAAACAAACCAGCGTGATGAGGAGCTTGACAGCGTGGGAACGGAAATGTCAAAGAAGTGCACGAGGGTGCCGAGAGCGTGACAGGTTTCCATCTCTTTTTGTGAGTTCATGGCCAAGTGTGTGGACAATTTTCTCCCCTGGATTTCTACGGAACATGCAGATAACATCTACCCTTTTCATGTGGTGAAAGATGGACATCACACATACTGTACGTACTCAGAAATGAGCCAGGCCTTGAATATGTCTTTTTTTCTTCTTTTTTCTTTCTATGAATAAACTAGAGAACATTCAAAACTCCATCGTTTGCTTGTGTGCTTCTCTCCGCATGTCAGAGCTGGTTGGTACAGTAAGTGTACTGAGGGGCAGCAGGAACATGAAGTGTTTTTTTTTTCTTTTTCTTTCTCAAATTATATGCTGACCACAACTGAAATCGGAGCTGTTATACAAAAATTAATTAAATAATTATCCTGATCATCTCTCACTTAATAACATGGTGTACCCCACTGGGCATACTGTGTTTTTTTTTTTTCTTTCTTTGCACATTTCAGATAATATGCATCTTTATTAATCCTGAGGGAAATTGCAGTTTTGCACATATATCAGGGAGTTAGTACATCTTATAAAGACGTGTGCAAATATTGAGCGCACTTTGTGTCCAGCAGCTGTGAGAAGAACCATATACTGCATACAGCAGAAATTCACTCCTCCCCATCAACAAGAAGGTCAACAATACCCCAGCCCTGCAGGGACTCAGTAAAAAGCCTAATGGCCACAGGTATAAATAATCTTCTATAACACTCCTTATTGTAGCAAACCCAGTGAATGTGTCAGTCGCTAAGTGCATGTGTCCTTTCTGGTTCCTTTGATGAAGCCTGCTGTCCTGGGCCACTTATTACGCCTATTGGGGTCTCCCACACTCATACCACAAAGAAAAAAAAAATAACAGCAGCCTCAACAGACTGATAAAACACATTTAAAAGAGCCCTGCAAACACCAAAGGACCCGAAGTCTTCGCAGGAAATAGGGGCGACTCAGTTCCTACTTGTATACAGCCTCTGTGTTTGTCATCCAAAAGTTATTTTGACTACAAGGACTCTATACATATTCTCCCATCTATCCCTTATACACCCGACCACACCTGTGTCATCAGCAATTCTTTGTAGAAGTCTAAAGGGTGAAGAGGACAGGACCTAATACAGTCTCTTGCGTAGCACCTGTTCTGCCCATGACCATGTCCAATTCACAGTCCTTAGGCTGCACACACTGGTCTAATAGTGCATGATCCATGATAGATGGCTTGATGGGCATAGTACAGATATTTCTTCATTAAATGGTGTTAAATGCCCTTGTGAAATCACCCTGCTGTCCTGTTTATTCAGGTGTGTAACCTCTGTGTAACAGGTAAATCACTGCATTTTCACCTCTCAAGTCAAGTCAAGTCAATTTTATTTATATAGCGCTTTTAACAATTGACATTGTCGCAAAGCAGCTTTACACAATAAAAAGAAGTAAGTTTTTATGCAATGTGTGTGAATCAAGATAAGATTGGATTGTCCCTGATGAGCAAGCCGAGGGCGACGGTGGCAAGGAAAAACTCCCTGAGATGGTAATAGGAAGAAACCTTGAGAGGAACCAGACTCAACAGGGAACCCATCCTCATCTGGGTGACAACGGATAGCAGAGACTGATCACCTCTATACGATCCTAATATGCAAAATGCAAGGTCAAGGTCAAGGTCAAAAAAGGACATTTAACACAACACAGTCAACCAAAGTGCTGCACAATCCTGTCAGGGATAACCCCTAGAGGGCGCCAAAGCGCCCTAAGACATTTTTGTGTAGTTCTTTTTTAGTTTCAGTTTCCCGGTTTGCAACTCGGTCAGGTCACGTGGGCGCGCACCTGATCCGAGCTGATTATTAGTCTCATTATAAAAGGTGTGTTTGAGTTCTAGTTTTCGTCTTGCATTTGTTACATTAAGTTGAAGGTATATGTCTCCTGTCTTTATTCGTGGTTTGGTTTCATTTTACTTATAAAGTCTCTTTGTTTATTTAATTTCCCTGTTTTGTGCTTATGTTTAAATAAAATATATCGTTTTCTGTTACCATCTGGAATCCCTGCATTTATGCCTCACAACCGCAGAAACGTGACAAGTCCTAAAATATCCGCAGACATAGGAACAGATTATAAAACTGGCAATAAGAAAACAAAGTGAATTCATTTCTAAATATCTCATTCGATTTGTGTACGCTGTATCATTCTCTAAACCAGCCTTTCCACCATTCCAGATTATAGCATGGTTGTGTTTTCACCAGTTTTTGAATTGTAAAAAAGAAGGATGGTATGGTCAAGTTTTTGTTTTGTTTTTTGTTTTTTTGAGGGGGCAGGATAATAACTAACCATACCAAATGGTTGTGAAATATGTCAACATTTTAAGAACTCTTTTATTAACAAAGTATAAGCTTAATTAAATCAACTTGGAGTCCATAAAAAAAAACACATGCATCTAAGCATGCAATTGTCAAAATGATCATTTGATCCTTTCCATGGCTTTCATCTGCGGAGGATTGTAAGAGCAGGACAAAAATCTACATAAACATTCGTAATGAAATAATTTTTTAAATAGTACTGTAGTTTTGTATGACTATGCACCATGCTCTCTCTCCCTCTCTCTCTCTCTCTGGGCATGCACGGTGCAAATAGCGTGTGAGGCGTGTGAGAGTAATTGATGTTCTGCCAATTTTTCTTCCTTTTATCCTAATTCTTTTGCAGATTTACTAACTTTGTACTTATTTTGTGTGTGTGTGTGTGTGTGTGTGTAAGTGAGTTTGTGCAACATGCTGCGGGAGCATGGTGGCTCTGAGTGTGCAGCTGTGTGAGAGTTTGACGCCCGGCACGATGAGAGAGTGGTGTGCGCAGCGGGCACTGAGGGATGTTATTTAGTGTTTGGGCACAGCAGAGCCCATCAGAGTTTTTCTTAAACACACCAAGCAGAGACAGCATCTTAAAGTAGAAGACCACTTCCCAGAAGCGCAAACAGTTTGTCCATGATGTTATACATTTTAGAAGAGAACAAGCCTTCGATACTTCAGAAATTGCTCGCTTGAAAAAAATGATCACAAAAATGAACAACGAATTCATTGAGGATGACTTTTAAAATGTTTTAACAAAAGTTTCATTTTTAAATCATTCTTATAGTTCATTTGTCAGGGGACCACCAGAGGGCGCCAAAGCGCCCACTGACTCCATTTTGTGTTCTGTTTTCTTTTGTAGTTTTGGGTGGACTCAAACTCCCAGAATGCACCTCAGTCAGGTGATGTGGCGCTCACCTGAACTGAGGTTGCTAATTAGTGTTTGTTATAAATGTTCCTGAGTTCGGTGTTGTCCTTGTCTTGCATCTGTTCGTGTAGGGTTACTGTTTGTTCTGGTATGTGTTCTCCTGGTTCTGCGTTCTTCCTGGTTCTGAGTTCCTAGCTCTGTGTTCTCCTTAGCTCGGTGTTCTCCTTGGCTCGGTGGTCTCCTAGTCTGTCTGTCTGTTTGTAATGTCTAGTTCGGTGTAGCTCCATGTTTAGTTTATCCTGGTTTCAGTTCATGTTCTGTTCCTTTTGTTGCCTTGTTTGTGCTTTATTAAAGACCTTTTGTTCACATCACCTCTGCTATCATGTCACTCTTTTGTCCGGCAAGCAGTAACCGTGACATCATTAACCTATTTATTTTTATTTTATCTCTTACATGCTTACCCTTTTTTATTTTTAATGAGTGCTTTTAAATGTTGCTTATTAATGTCTAATTATTAGTGGAGCTAGAAACCACATAAAAAGAAGGAAGCTGTATGAACTAGTGAAACAGAAAAATATTGATGTTCCATTAATACAAGAAACGCACGGTGATTTAAGCAATGCTGCCAATTGGTTGAAAGAATGGGGCGGGCTTGCAACTCTAAGCCACAAAACATCACTTAGTTGTTTTTATCTGTCTATATGCCCCTCACCAGTGCCATATAGAGAATGGTTTTCTTAGATAAATTGGATAGTATAATCACCAACTCCAACACTCCAGACATATTCATTCTGGGTGGATTTAAATTCCATAACAAACAACTTACCCATGGAACCACTACCACTCATATGGCCTCCCGTAGGAAACTGTGGGACACCCATGAACTAAAAGACATGTGCAGAGAACAGAGACCATACACATGGGCTCATTGTGGAGACAACATGCTCTCCGTGTCGAGATAAGATCGGTTTTATGCTTTCAAACACCACCAGTCCCTTTCTACCAAGTGTTTTATTGTCCCAGTAGGCATTTCAAGAAGCGTAGGCAATTGTCCACTCACGCTTCATAAGCATCACTGAGATGGACGCTCTATCTAGGTACTTCTTTGTTCTTGAACAAAAAAAAAATGGACAGAAAAGACTTGTGCATGCTGTGCAAACAGAATGAAGGGATCTCCAATCAGAACCCACTGAAATTCGTAAGCAGACAGTCAGCTTCTACTCAAAGTTGTATAGCAGCGAGTGGTCAGGGGCACAAGCAGTAGAGGATAGCTTTGTCAAAAACCTACCAAAGCTCCTAGAATGCACAGCTACTGAACTTGACAAGAGAGTTGACCCTCAGGGAGCTTCAGGAGGCTCTTCAAAGCATGACTTCAAAGCTTCAAAGCATGGCCGGGTGCCAGGCATAGATGGTCTCCCAGTAGAATTTTACAAAGCCTTATGGGCAGCAATGGGTCAGGATGGACTGGAGGTCCTTCAAGAAAGAGTAAATGGTTGCAAGCTCCAGTTGAGCTGCAGGAGGGCTGTACTGACCCTACTTCCTAAAAAGGGAGAACTGGCACCCAGTATAATTGCTATGCACTGGCTACAAGCTACTTTCAAAAGCATTAGTCTCAAGACTAATTAAGGAACAGATATTATATTTGATAACATGCATTTAATTTGTGACATTCTGGGCGTCTCCAAACTATTTTGCTTAAAGTCTGGTCTCGCCTTCTTAGACTAGGAAAAGGCATTTGCAACAGGCTTTTTGGTTTCACAACCATCGTCAAAACATTAAAATAGTGAGTGTACTTAAGCTCAATGGTGATTTTTTTTCTGCTTCGTTTAGAGTTTACAGAGGCATCAGGCTGCTCACTGTCTGGAATGCTGTACTCCCTAGCAAGTGAACCTTTTTAAGGAAGCTAAGAAGCCAAATGTCTGGTCTTAATATTTCACATTTTAAACTCCTAATCTGTCTCTAGGGATATGCGTATGACTTATGCCAGATGACATGACTTGCGTAATGGTAAGCACACAAACCGAGGTAAACATTTTAACTGCCATTTTAAAAGACTTTGAAATATTATCATCTGCCAAAATAAATTGGGCTAAACGTGAAGCCAGCCTACATTATCTGGAGGCTTGGGTGTCCACCTGGGCAGCAATACATTTTTTAATAAAAACTGGGGAGACATTGTAGGGAAGATAAAGGGCAGACTAAATAGGCAGAAGTGAATGGTCTTAAAAATGTCTTACAGGGGGCATATGCTAGTTATTAACAACCTGGCAGCATCATCTCTATGTGTGTAGACTCACCACCAAACCTGCCGGCAAAGATCCAGGACCTGCTTGTTGATCTTTTTCTGGGAAGGACTTCACTGGATCCCACAAAGTGTCCTCCATCTAGCTAAAAACAAGGGAGGGGAAGGCTAATCCATCTAGCCAGTAGAACTCAACTTCAGTTCATTCAAAGACTTCTCACTGGGCCTAGTGACCTAGTTTGCTACGCACAGTTGGGGGGGGGAAGGACTTTCTGGTCTACAGGGTTGCCTGGATATCTCTGACATTACCACCCTGGCACTGGCCAAAACTCTGATCATATCAGGAATTGTGACATTTTGACACCTGATAAACACAGCAGAAACTACATCAGTGGAGGTCCACACTATCTATTGTGTATATGTAATTACTTTTTCTAAAGACTTTTTACTAATCTATTTACTAAGGCACATTTTTAAAAATTATTTTAATGTGCCTAGCACAAATAAAAGATAGTACAAGTCAAAGTCTCTCTCTCTCTCTCTCTCTCTCTCTCTCTGTCTGTCTCTCTCACACACACACACACACACACACACACACACAAGTGATGGGTCGTTCATGAATGATTTGTTCTTTTTGAACGAATCTTTAATGTGACTCAGAAGAATGACTCGTCTCAGAGAGTGATTCGTTCATTTTCTACTGGGTGCACATGCGCAAAGCACTGCAAAACCTCTGTAGGTTATGTACAGGAAACAGAAATGAGGAGTTACCTTTGAGTCTTTGGTCCGAGTCATTCATTCTTTTGTCACATGACTCCCATAGACACTATGAAGTACAACAGATTCAAAAGAACAAATGACTCAGACTAGAAGATATAAGAGGTGATTGGATAGTATAATCACCAACTCCAACACCCCAGACATATTAATCCTGGGTGGGTTATGATTCTGTTTGTCATAATATGATATTATGTCCTTAGCTGCATTGTAATATTTTCATTATTGGAACTAGCCAACATTTGTGTATGTAGATGAGTTGTTTTGTGTATTTATAGCAATTTTACTTTATTTCTGATTAAAAAGATTTATTCTTTTTGATGGATGAGATTCAAAGAACCTAAAATGATTCAAACTTACCATCACACACTGACCCTGAGGCATCCAGAGAAGGACCTGCTCCAGCTGGATTCTGCTTCATGTTGGTTTGGATCTACACACACTGCTCCTGAGCTTCCAGTGATCCAGACCCCCTTCTGCCCTCTGCACCTGCTGACTCATTAATTTCAATATCTTCTGTTATACTGAACTCCCAGCTGCATAATACACACAATGTTACATAATTTCTGTTATCCGTTATCACCCAAGTGAGGATGGGTTCCCTGTTGAGTCTGGTTCCTCTCAAGGTTTCTTCCTATTTGCCATCTCAGGGAGTTTTTTTCTTGCCACTGTCGCCGTCACCCTTGGCTTGCTCATCAGGGACAATCTCATTATCTAGACACATTTTTCTTACTCATACACACCTCCATGAATTTTCTTTTAAGTTTTGTGAAGCTGCTTTGAGACAATGACCATTGTTAAAATGAGAATAGAAATAACATTGAATTGAATTGAACTGTTTGATTCTACAACTTCTGTAGGAAAGTCATGATTAAATGCAAAAAATTCATTTTTCACCCACAATCATACACAGCATAATACACATCGGAATTCTTATAGGACTGTTTGTGACCTAAAATGAAAAGATAGGATAGAATAGCAAAAGTGTCTCATCCATTATCATTTTGCTAGTTTTTTTTTTTATTTTTAGAAATTTACTGCTTGAAAGAAACAAAACTATATACCAACAGAACAAGACATTTTGCTTGTAATTTTAGTATTTGACTAGTTTAATAATATTATGTTTGGTTTGTTGGAATCTTATTTTACGAAATTATATGATATTGGCTAGATTCAAGAATGTTTCACTTGCTAAGATTTTATTTTTATTTATTATTATTATTATTATTTGCAGTGAAGTACTTGCTCGGGCCTCTTTTATCCAAATTAAGGTCTACACTCAGGCCTCTACTAGTATTGTTGATTTGAAGCCATATTTATGTGTCGAGGTTTCCCACTTAATAGTTTCACCAAAAGGTTAATTTCATGAAGCTTCATTTAGGGCCTGAATGTACTGACCTCTAGTGGACAAATTTTGTGTAGCAAATAGATTATTGTTATATGCACAGTTCTTCTTTTGCTGTCAGCAATGAATTCCACCAAAGAAAAAAAAAATGTTAATAGATCATTAGGATGATCATGCACGTGCAAGTGATGTTGGACTTTCAATTTTGTATGTAAACTGTATAAAATCTCCTTGAACTAACTAGAACAGAAAGGAAAAATAAAGAACTAATATTAAAATCCCGGTCTTTCTTTCCTTGTTTAATTATAAACACGAACATTTATACAACTAACAAACCGCTGTTTAGAATCTAGTAATTCACTATTCAGTGTTAAGGCGCAAAACCCAAATCAAGGGATTAAAACACACAGTTAAAAAAAAAAAAAATACTTGAGGAGGGAAAGAAAAAAGACAACAAACTGGATACAGATCACTAGAGTTTATGAGACAGATTAAGGTCATTAATGTAAACCAAATGATATTGTGCATTTATTCTTCATATAACTCTGATTTCCTCCCCAATACAATGACATGCAGATTGGGCCAATTGGAATTCCCGAATTCCTCAAAATTTTTCTTACAAAGCCTCAAAGTTATGGAATAGTCCTCCAATTAGTATTCGGGACTCGGACACAGTCTCAGTGTTTAAGTCTAGGCTAAAAACCTATTTATTTAGCSMAGCRTKTTTGTRAATAGATYARYCTTAGGTAAAGGAGCAGATCAGGGGGACTCATGGACGTAGAGTATTCTGGTGAACTGGTATGTTTAGATGCTGTCCTCCCCAATCTCATTGATCACTCAGGTTTGCTGACGGTAATCACTATTACTTTAGTCATTTAACTACGCATAACGTTGCGTGCTTTTCTTGGGATTACTGCTGCGAGGGCAGGTTGGGGTGAAAGTTAAAAATGCTGGTGAGATTAGCAGTTCGGCATTGCTCTCATCCAATTCTCCAAATGTTCACAACAGGGATCAGAAGTGAGCTGCTGCCATATTGGGGAAATGGAGATCATCTAGCTTTTTAGAGTTTTCTAGCTGTTCCAGTCTCTGGCTCAAAGCCTTCAGCGAAGTCCTTAGGGCCCCGATTTCAATCTGATTAGTAACAATCTGAATGGCCGCACAACCCCCACACAGCCCCACCACCTCGGGTTTGGCCGGCCGTTCTTTCACAATGAGGGGCACAGTGGAAAATGAACAAACTTCCAATCTCCACCAGCACACATACTGTACACTGTAGCTAATGTTTTTAAGGGTAGTTATTAATACACAGTGCTGTAATGCATCAAGCACTTACTTCCTGGTTTGTTTTATTTTATTTTGGTTTATTAACTACACACGGTTTTATGGGACATGGTTGTTTTGTAATGTTTAGCAAAATAAATAACGTCTACGGTGAATTGACTGTGAATGATTTAAAGTCTTGGTGTAATAGAGACAAGTCTCTCCTGATCTGTATGCACTAATGTTATCATGGTGTAAATTATTACCTTATTGTACAGTATTTCAACTGTGGATGAAAAAAAGTCGAAAGAACTCACACAGCAATTAGCACCACGTCATAGTCAGTATTTGTTTGCCATTGTTCTTTTACTATAGTACTTAAAAACCAAGGCATTTTTTGAACTGAGAAAAAAATAACTATGGGTCACATAAGAGCAAATGAGCACAGATACATATCTATATAAACACTCTTATAAGTTTTTGAACATGTTAAGACCCCCCCAAAAGCCCTAAAATGTGTGAAAATAATCCTTAGGAAAACAATAGATCCCTTCACACACTATAATGATGTACAGTATGATGTCATAGTGCTTGTGTGCTAATAAATATTTGGCATGTGGATAAATGGTTGTTCACATATTTTTGAAAAATTAAAGTAAAAAAAGATTGGAAACAATTTTTTTTAATTCAATTCAATTCAGTTTTATTTGTATAGCGCTTTTAACAAATGTCATTGTCGCAAAGCAGCTTCACACAATCAAAAGAATTATTTAAGTTCATTAATTATTTAAGGAATGTGAATGTGTATGAATCAAAACAGTCAGATTGTCCCCGATGAGCAAGCAAAGGGCGACAGTGGCAAGGAAAAACTCCCTGAGATGTCAGTAGGAAGAAACCTTGAGAGGAACAAGGAACCCATCCTCATCTTTGTGAAACAGAAAGCAGGAATTGATCTGCACTCATACTGTGTGTTGGGTGGCAGCTGGTTCAGTATGACAGTTGATGTTAATTGATGTTAATAAGGAGTCCAGGCAGTTATTGGAGGCTCAGGTAGACTTGTACGAAATTCCAGAGCTGAATTATCGAGCGACTGTAGCCACGTCAAGTTCTCAGAGAAACAGCTGTCAACATCAGCCGAGGTTTTTTTTTTTTTTTTTTACATTTTAACATCATCCTAAAGAGACACCACTCTAGAATGACTCACATGAGTCCTGGTGGTATTTGAATGGAAAATGACTTACACTTTGTTAGCGCTTGCAGTTGAATTTGAAATGTAAAATCTGTTTGTATTTGATGCGTTACTTAAATTACTTTGTTTATTTTATGACTTGTAGCCTGACATAAACAAACAAAAAAAAGTAAACATGGTGCAATAAAGACTATTTATTGATTTTCAACTGTGTATCAACTGAATTAATAGCTAACTTAAGATGAGGAACAAAAGAAGACACCAACACTCTGTGGTCACCACTAAATATCTGACCCTGGAGGACAATGAGTTGTGGATATGGTATAGGTTTATCCTTAAAAAATGTGATATATACCAGTGTTTACCCAAATTTCCCCCATTCAACAAGCATATTATATACAGGTGAAAGAGTTTGATTAAGCTGAGAAAAGTAACAAGGTTGCTGCCATGTCTCTGTTAAACACACAAAAGTGATCACTTACAGTAGTAGATCACACATTAGAGTATAAAACAAATCTAATTCTAAACTATTCTACATAGCTGAGTGGCTAATTGAGAGTTCCGCGAGAAACCCCTATGACCGCTAAATTGTTGCGATACTGAGCGGCCGCTGGCAGACACAAGAACAAAGCACCTAAGTTTGATGATAATTGCATCCAGATGTAGTCTATATTGTGTGCATGTAACACTGCAGGCTCTTGGTGGCAATAGACAATGGATAAGAGCACCTGAAGGTAATTCCTCTCCCAAATTGTTCAAGTTAATACAGTGCAAACAGCCAACATCAGTCATATACATTACTTGAAGATTTGAGCGAACGAACTTGAAAGATGGACGATAGAAGGTAGAGGCCAGGAGGGGATGAAAAGGATAGAGTTAAAAATAAAAGGACAAAGTTGCCAAATGTGCAAAATTAACATATCAGATTTTCCAAGAGCTCAAACAACCACACAGCCACTGCTGACTCAAGGTTTTTTGGAGTACGCCATTCTTTGTCATGCTTTCATTTATGTTTTCCGAGGATTTTGGCAGCTTGTACAGTAAGTGCATTACTATTGTCTCTGTGTCTTCGACATACTCTGTCTATACATGGCTATGTACAGTATAGCCACGTCGACGTTAAGGAAAAAATGCTATATTTGTCCAAAGAAGCATTAGATGCTGTGATGTAATCTGGCACATACAGTAAATGTTCATAGCTTCACTTCTATTTAACATGTTAAATGTATTTAAATGGTGTAGCCTTAACTTTAGGCACATTCCAAAGGGCCAAAGTGTCAATAAATTATGTCCAGACAGTTTTGTGTGATGCTTTGACAAAACCTGTAACTAAGTATTATCCTAAATATCAACATGGAAAATTCTTCCAGTGTCACAATGTTTGTTTACTTTATGCAAAACTGTGTGATTGAATTTTCCAGTTTGCCCCGACTGGAATCCTATGGCTATCCTACGTTTAACATATAAGCAAGTATGCAAGCAATTACGTTCACAATGTTGCTGGTTTAATATGTAAAGACACGGTTTATTAGCAATACATTTTCTGCAATATGTATGCAAAATTTCCAATCCTCAACCTAGAGGTCACAAAAAATATAATAATAATAATAATAATAATAATAATAATAATAATATAGAAGAATTAATATCAGCAAGTCTAATTTAGTCCTTTTAGTAATGAGGAAAAGCTGCAGAAAATGTATTAATTATCCAACAAACTATGAAGCATTTATTTTATTTTAAAAATAAAATGTGTAAAAATGTGTATCTTGCAGAGACAAGGATCTTCCCCTGCCTGAATGAGCTCATTAGGTGAATTTGTAGATATGCTACTAGACTATCTCATTTAATAACATTAATTACACCAAATATAACATTCAGTCAAAGGAGACAGTGCCTTTTATTTAAGTGTATTCTAAAATGAAAAAAAATAAAGTTACTCAAATAATAAATCACTGAACCAAAAAAAAAAAAAACTTTACAAAACAAGCACAGTAGTAATAACAAATAAAGTAGTAACTTATAAACAAATAAAATAAAATAAAAATATATATTGTTTTTATGGCACTACACAACGATCATCCAGAACACGATCAATATGTAATCTCCGTCATGTGCTAAAAGCAAAAGCAACTTTTTTTTTTTTTTCAGCTGATAAATTTGAATAGGAAATCTCAGAGCTACAGGCACAAGACTATGTTTTTACTTTACCTTCTTAGTTTCAAAATTTGACTATTGTAATTTGAATGAAGTGCCCATGTGTCACCTGTAGCCATGGAAATAACATGTCTTATAATATCTTTCACTATCATAAAAGTTCATATACAAAATTATTTATCTGTTGTAGTTATCTACAGTATATGAATAAAGGAAATGTTTTGTCTGTTTTTCAATGACATCATTATGTTTCATACACTAGAAGACAAAAAAATCTATCTGTCTGTCTGTATGTTTGTTTATATGTACAGTATGTTGTTACAATGTCAGAGCAAAGTAACTGAGGAAAAGGCATAGGCAATTAGCAATCAGCACCTCCGTTAGCCATATTAGCTAAAAAAAAAATCACTAGATCGAGTTAGGGAAGAAGGTCACAACTCTTATTGTAGAATAAGTACTGGTTCTAAAGGCAATAGAGGAAGGTCTAAATTAGTTATCCTGTTGTTCATACATGAACAGAAGTTTTGGTACACTACAAAACTCATCACAAAAGTCTCGAGTTCATAAATCCCACTGATGCAATACTAGCAATATTATTTTTCTGCCTCTTTCTCTTTTTCCCCTGAGGAATATTTACGCGGTAATTCCGATCCAAATTTGTTATGACCTCTGAAGAGCTCAGTAGAGGACGGTAACAGTATTTTAAGGAAAACAATGATGATTAAACACGATTGAAAAGTATATTACACGTTAACATCCGATGTACAGTAAAAAAAAATCTATTTATTCTAGATTTGATCATTTCTCTTTATTTCATAATAAAGTTTTATGACAAATTTGCTGTATCATTTTTGATTCCTAAAATATATGTGGCCCAAAACTGGCAAATTTCAGAAAAAGCTGATTTCAGTGTTTCTCTCCCTTGCTTTTTCTGTTTTTCTCTGGCCCGTGTGCAATTTTCTCTTAATCATGTTTGTTAGTCTTTGAGTGCTTTTGAATATCAAAAGTGCTACAGAATTAAACTCAATGCAAATATTTTGTTCCTGTAAATACTGACATGTCCTTCCCTCTTTGGATAATACTGTCACTGTCCAGTGTCACACTCTTCAGTCATCCATTTGGTGCATTTACATCCAGCTTTTGCATGTGATTAAAGCCACACGCAGTTGTAAATGTGCGTCAATTTCAACCGGATTATGTGGCTAAATCCTTTCTTGCTCACTCTAAAGGCTTACTAGGCAGGTACCAACCTGTGCACTTAGCTTAGAGATACAAGAGAGATATGCAGAGAAAGTAGTTCAGGAAACGACACATTAAACTAAACAACTATTTGGATAAGCAAGAACATGACAAATAACAGTTGCATGATCAAATGATGCAGTGCATAGCATCAGCACAGTACGGGAAGTGGAGTATATATACACGGATAAAAAGTTCATGATATGTCTTTCATCTTTGCTTTTTTCTTTTATGATTTCTTTCTCACTGACTTTTTAGAGAACTTAAACTAATGTGTTAGACTAATAGTCTAAATTGTTAGCTGGATCTCATCTCCTTGTGATAGAAAAGGTTTTGATTGATTGTTAACCTATAGGCATAGTTTTATTTAGCTATTTTTGCTTTTATTATTTTAATTGACTCATTACCTATTGTATCCAATAATGATACTTTTTTTAAAATTTCCCCCGATTTCCTCCCTAATTTATTAATGCCCCAATTCCTCCCCGTCATTATGGGGCTCCCACATTAAGCTACTATCATATGCTTCCTCCGAACCATGTGATGCCAGCTGACCACACTTGGAGGACAGCGTTTTCCGCTTCTTCTACCGTGTGATTAATGTGAAAGGCACTAAGCACTTTTCATAGCTCCCCTCTGAGAAAGCTCAGCCAATCAGCTCTCTAGACTTCCGACTCTGAGTGATCACAGCATTCTCCGGGAATCGAACTCACGATCTCCGGATGACAGGGCGGTTCACTCCTATTTATAACCTGCAGGTGCACCTCATTAGATGACCGAGGTTATATAAGCCAAAATTTGGTGTGTTTGATACACACATGCTTCACAACCAGCTGAACAAAGAGATGTTCCCATAGCGTTTTCACACAGCATCTCGTTCCCGCTTTCGCTAATGTGCTAGCCCCTATCAGGTCTCTATTCTTTTCTGAGATACACTAGGTTGCTAGCCTCAATAAGTACTGTTTCTTTTTCTTTGTAGATTTTTTCTGGATTTCTCTGCATTGTTTGATGTCATTGGTCCACACGCAGGACAAATCATATTCCTTTCTCGTCACTGGGCCAGAGGAGGTCGGGCAGGCTGAAAAGCAGACACACCACACAGGAATGGAAGTCTTACTAACTTTTAATCATGAAATTGCTGGAAAAGGATGAGCAGTGCTTAGTGTTACTTAGTCTGTGATACTCCTGTATAGAAAAACACAGGAGACTAGAGGTGCAACTCTGAGTCAAAGCTCTGATGTTTTAATCCGGCGAGATCCAGCAGTAAACTTTGATGTGAGCAGTTGCAGCTGAGTGCCATTATGAAATGAAAAAAAAAACTGAAGTGGATTCTAATAAACCCGGGTCCATGATAGCAAAGGTCAGAGTCAAAGTTTTCTAAGGCCAGAAATGTCACAAACCCATGTTAATTCACATGAGCAAAAATTAAACAGAAGCATTAAAAGAGGAAAGCAACTGTGGTGTTAAGAGCAGGGTGTTAGGGGTAGAGATTTAGTTTTATTATCATTTATTCAATTATTAGCATGTCTTGTGCCAATAAACACAGACGCCACAGCAGTATTATGTCTGACCCATTCTGCTAATCAAAAATATCAAATATTTCTGTGTGTCATGGTCATAGCTAGAAACATTTTAAATGAATCTGTGCTTTATTGCTCAATGACTACACTGTCAGTGTTGGTGAACTGATGATGACACAGTGCTGGTGCTTATTTACATATAATTTAAATTTATTCTCAGTCAAAGCTGAAAGTTGTGAGGTTATCTGCTGAGACGGGAGTGAAGGATCGCACAGCGTAGACACATTACAGCAGAGATGAAATCTCTCTTTTTTATTTGCCTCCTGTTGGTAATTTATGGGCCGGTTTTAACTGTGGTAAGAGACTATGTTTATGTTTCATGGAAGATGGACTGGACCGCAGCTCAGAGCTACTGCAGACAGAACTATTGGGACTTGGCCACCATCACTTCTGAAGAGGAAAATCTGAAAACTGTGAAGGTTCTAGGACAAAACACTAATGCAACTTGGATTGGGCTGAACAGAACTAAACCACATGCACCAGTCTGGCAGTGGTCTGATGGGGAAAACGTTACTTTTACTCAGTGGGCACCCGGGCAGCCTGATGATTGCTGTGGAGAAGAGAATTGTGCTGTTATACTTCCAGATGGATGGAATGATATTAACTGTCAGCACAATTTTCCTTTCATTTGTTCTAAGAAGTACATATTGGTGAATGAGAGTAAAACATGGGAGGAGGCTAATCAGTATTGCAGGACGTATTACACTGACTTGGTCTTTGTGGATCCAGAAACAGTGTTAGACCTGCTGAAAACAGAGAGTGAACAAGCCCAAACAGCCAGTGTGTGGACAGGTCTGCGTTTCATCTATGAAAAATGGCTCTGGGTGAACGGGACTCTGCTGGGGAGCCCGGAATTACTGCCTTCATGTCCAGTCGAGCCCTTTCGCTGTGGTTCGTACAACTCCAACATATCCATCTGGGAGAACAGAGACTGCAACGAGGAGCTTAATTTCTTTTGTTATTATGAAAGGTGAGTTATAAATATTCAGATCGTAAACCAGGATTGTGTACATTTTTATGTAATAATTTCAGGGTAATGGCTAAACCTTTCAAAAGAGTCTTGAAACCTTTATGACATTCAGTTTATGTTTTAACTTGAATATGTCAGTAACTGTATGGATTTCCTCTCACAGGTGACTTTCTACAAACAAAGCACTACGAATATCTCTAATCAAGAAGAATTCTCTCAGAATTTGTTTAGACTAGAATTTGTTTAGACTAGTAAAATTGTTTATGTTGAAGAATTATACAAACACTTTTATTTTGGTGTTGGTCTGCTCTGTTTAATGCCTATAAAGTCTTTTAAGCTTATTTTTATAAAGTATATTTTGTTCAAACTACATTAACATATAAGCATATTGTAAAAAAATATATAAAGAAATAGGTATATTTAATCAAATTCAATATATTATGAAATATATTGTTGAATATAAAATGACATACATTACGATATACTGGACATTTTAATATATTTCTTAATATCTGAAAAGCAGCAATTCCTTATGTATTTTTAAATATATTGTAATATGTTTTGAATATGAATATCGTTTTTATGTTAATTATTAGTTAGTATCAGTTAGTGTAGCAATGAGAAATATTAACATTATAAAATCTTTTCAATAGACCAGTAGATCAGAACACAAAATCATTTAATATATTGACAGTTAATATATAAAGACATATAATTTCTTTGTGTAAGGGTGAAGGTGTAATATAACTATAAAATAAAACATTTCCTCTGATTCATACTTTATGCATGTTTTGTTTAAGCAACTTTCCTCTGGGATTAATAAAGTTCTTTGAATCTTCAATTTTGAATCTTAAATATTTTTTTCCTTAAATACAGTTGTTACACTATGCAAGTATTTTTTTTCCTAACATGAATGAAGACCTCTATAACAAAATTCTCCAAGGCACTTAATCATTTTGTTGGTTTGAAGCTGATTATTATTATTTTTTTAACTAATGTCTTTTGTAAACATTGTCATTGTCGAAGTCAAGGGTTTAGAACAGGGTTTAGTCTCCTGCCAATTGAAAGTGTGTCTTTAGTCTGCATTTGAATGCAGTCAGGGATTGTTGATACTGCAACTTCTGTACAAGCACAGCAAAGTGTTGCTAAATAATAAATATTGTCACAAATCAGATTCATGTAAAACTCAGATGTGTATTCGTAATAAGTAGGTGGAAGTCATGAAAACTCTTTGATACGGCATGTGAGAAACAGAATTTAAAATGAACTCTTTCAGTCCTTCTTGACAAAGGATTATGGCATTGATGCAATTGCACCTGACTTTGAAGGTTCTGTTAAATTCTGTTTCTCATATGCTGTACCAGTTCTGTGCCTATTTGTGTAATTTTGTTCTCATTTTACGGAAGAACCTTTTTTTTAACCTACATGCGTGAGTACAAAAGGGGCAAAAATATACTTTTTAAATGCCATAATAGCAATTTGAATATTTGTGTGTGTGTGTGTGTGTGTGTGTGTGTGTGTGTGAGAGAGAGAGAGAGAGAGAGAGTTTTTAAACACACTTTATTTTGAAACAAAAAAATATATTTTATATATTAACATATACTGTACATACAAATATACCTATACACATGTACGTACATAAACACACATGTACTACTAACACACTTTTTACAGTACATACTATACTATAACATATACTACATACTGTATACATACATATATACTGTAGATACACATACATACACACACACACATACATACACACACAGACGAAATCAACATACAGTACATATACATGCGCATTCATACATACATACTACATACAGACGCATGTATAACACACACACACACACACACACACACACACACACACACACACACACACACACACACACACAGTATTTACATATTTACAAATTTAAACACCCACTAACCTCTCCCCCGTCACAGTCGGGCCATTCTCTGAATCAAGTCTAACACCACGCCCCCCATCTCCGGAATACTAATCATCACCACCTAATATCAATCAGGATAAACCCACAAAAGCGCAGTGTCAAGGAACAAGGAAAACTCAGTCTGCGCCGCTGCCCCAGCGAAAGTAATGTTGCTTCCTGAATCGTATCTCATTGCATCAGCTTGAATCTGCCGTACTCACTTTGGTTATCAATAAACGGTGCTCATATTGAAAACTTACCTTCCTGTGTTAGTCTGACTTTGTTACACACCCTTCCCTACTATTAACGAGACCTCTTTTTTTCCAGTTTTAGTATTTTGTCCATTAATTAGCAATTCTACTTACAGTTTGTGGTTTGGTTCAGCTCTTGTCCATTTGTTCTTCCTTTTGAGTGACGGTTAGTTTTGTGTTGCTTGTTGTGTTCATTTTTTGCAGTTCTTTTAATGTTTTACTACCCATTTTTTTTTCTTAGTTTTAGACAGCTGTATGAAGAGATTCACTTGCCCCTTTATGTCAACAGGTGGACGTCTCCTTGTTTTTTCTCCTCGATTTGCTTGTGGAGTTTTCTTTAAGGGTCTATGGATGCTGTGTTTCGGTGCAGATGTTAGGGGCCTGGTCACTGTCAGCACTGAACACTGTACCAGCATCAGGTTTTTGTGCTCGTTTCAGTGCTGAGCGCAGGGCGTGTCTCAATGATGACCGTGTATTCAGGAGTGACCTGTTTGAGTTTGGGTGTGTCACTGCTCTGTTCTCGGCGAAGCACGCTGCAGGCACAAACTCCTCCGTGCTCCCCCATTGGCTTTCCTCACGCTGCTGCCATTGTTCCCCAGCTGCACAGCTCCACGTGGACAGCTCAGCCTTTTGTGAGCACCGTCCCCACATTCTAAACACCTCAACTGCTCCAGTATAACAGTTTTCACCCTCTTTAGATTTAAAGTTTACATTAAGTGTCTCTTGATTGTTCAAAACAATTAGGATCTAACGGTGGAAGGACAGGATGTGTCTGATGGTGGAGCTCTTACACCCAAGCGGGAAAGTTTTCATGATGAGCCAACATAAAGCCATCCATAATTGGGATGTAAATTGTGGACCTCGGTCTGGGACAATATTATTGGAGAGGCCACGCATCTAGTAAACATGGAGCATGATTTCTACAGTTTCTTTGGGAGGAGGGAGCCTATGGAGCGAAACGAGTTGTGCTGGTGAACATGATGGTGAACACCGTGGTCATGATACAAGTGTTTTCATCTAATCTGGGTAAACCTGTGACAAAATGCAGGATGATATTTGACCATAGGTGATGGGGAACCATTAAGGGTCTGAGAAGGTTAGTTGATGTAATAAAATACTGTATTTAACATTACTAATGGTGATCAGTACAATGGTGATCGATGTAACATGCAGTCAAAGAAGTGAGGACACAAGTGACTGCGCTTGTTGTGACACACACAGTCAGACTTTACATTGGAGCAATTGGATGCATTTTAAGGAAGGAAGGAGGAAAAATAAATAAACATGTCAATACAAGGAATACAGACCAGTGATCACAAAACTCTGGATTTCTGGTAGTTCCCAGAATAGAGTCTTGCACCCCTTGATTTTTTTTTTATTGAAAAGATGTTAACACAGTCAGCAAACATTATTGCATAATTACTTTTTATGTCATAAATTGAACAAAGATAAAAAATAAAAAACATTATTGTTGTAGATCATGTAGTAGATCAGCTGAGATCATTTCAGTAATCGTCTTGTTAACTCAGGTGAGAATGTTGACGAGCACAAGGCTGGAGATCATTATGTCAGGCTAATTGGGTTAGAATGGCAGACTTGACATGTTAAAAGGAGGGTGATGCTTGAAATCATTGTTCTTTCATTGGTAACCATGGTGACATGCAAAGAAACGCGCGCAGCCATCATTGCGTTGCATAAAAATGGCTTCACAGGAAAGGATATTGTGGCTACTAAGATTGCACCTAAATCAACAATTTATAGGATCATCAACTGTCAGTACAATTCAATTAAATTCAATAACTCATGAAAGAATAAAGTTACGTTAAACCCAAGCACACCATTGTTTTTCTTGTGAAATTCCCAATAAGTTTGATGTGTCACATGACCCTCTTCCTATTGAAAAAACAAAAGTTGGATCCAAGGTGGCTGACTTCCAAATGGCCAACATGGTCACCACCCATCTTGAAAAGTTTGCCCCCTCACATATACTAATGTGCCACAAACAGGATGTTAATATCACCAACCATTCCCATTTTATTAAGTTGTATCCATATAAATGGCCCACCCTGTAGAATGAATTGTTTCTACTGAGTGACAATGGCTTTTTTTTTTACAACTATTTACTTTCACGTTTTGAAGGGAGTCAACCTAATTTTGGGCTCTGGGGTCCGTTCTTCGTACGTCGCTAACTCAGTTAGCTGGATTTGATTGTTGTGGATTTGTCCTGATTTTGGATTGTTTCGTTCTTCGATGCGCATCTCGCACTTGCTGTCATAGCAACATGTGCGTGAGCTTAAACCTGCTCGGGAGCAGGTTTATTTTACGTAAACAGGATTTAGGTTGCGCTCCTGGTGGGTTGCGATTGGTTGAAATGGCGAGGTCACATCTGATTGGTTAAAGAGCATGACTGACGTGGACTGACGCACGTGGGAAAAGAAAAGTATATTGCATATATATATATATATATATATATGGATTGATGTATTTAAACTTACATACAGTACATGTATACATGTGTGTGTGTGTGTGTGTGTGTGTGTGTGTGTGTGTGTGACTGTGGTCATCATTTGTGTTTTAATCTCTGTGTGTGTCTAATAATATGTAACAATCCTCCGAATGTAATATCCACCGATTACGTCTATATAACTGGAGGTAATTTTCTCAAATCTGTCGCAGCCATGTCTTGTCCGTTTATGAGAGAGCAACCGGTTACTGAAGGTGTCAGGATTATACGCAGAGTACTTCAAATTCCTCATGTATTGCATGATAGACAGGATCCTTTAGCACAGCATGACAATATACTTCTTCTTACTATACTTGTTCAAGTACACTGTAAACCCGATTAAGTTGGCAAAACTCAAATATATTTGAGGTAATCAGTTACATAAATTTTTTAAGTAATGATGTTTCTAATTTTAAGTTAACAGAACTATACATTTTTGAGTTAGTTGAATTTGTTGCAAATCAAATAAACTGTTGCTGCTGTCACCACAGCAGACCAGCCAGGGAATCGAACCTGGGTCTTTCCCATGGCAGCGAAACACCTACCACAGAGCCACCTGTGCGCTATAGATTTTAAATTGGTGGAACTTTAAGTTACTGTTGATTAAGTACTGTACTTAAGATTACTTAAAATATCAAATTTTTTTCAGGTAACTTGAAAAGTGTCATTTCTACAAACTCACAAATACTAAAAAGTTCTGAATACCCAAAAATTCAGAACTTTTTAGTATTTGTGAGTTTGTAGAAATGACACTTTTTTTTGACCTAGGTTATGATGTCTGAGATTGTATTGTTGGATATCTCTCTGCTGTTGGACTTGTGTCTGTTCTAGGTGGGTGTGGCCTGTTAATCAGCTGGAGCTCGGGATTGGTTCAATTCTGCATCCTATCGTGATATAAGGACCGCCCCAAACACTCAGCTTTTGCCATTTTGAGCCTCGGTAAATTTGATCTGTCGTGTGCTAAATATTTGAGATTTTGATTGACTGTTGTATGTTCCGTCGTTTGTTTGTTTTGAGTGTTGTGCCAGAGAGAAAGAAAGAGTGAATGTTGTAATGTTTGTAGTAGTGTTTTGTTCTCTTTGTAAATCTTTGTATGGATTGCCTACCCGGTTTATTTGATCTTTTGCTCGTTTGACCATGGTGTGGATTCTGATTTGGTTGCATGTAAACAACTTTTTGTAAATAATTTGTAGATAACTTGACGTAGGGGGGGAGACGCCATTTCTTTTTCACATATCTTTTTACTCTGTTTTTGATTTAGGAAGGTAGGTAAGCAAATTTGTACTTTGTTTTCTAATATTTCATTTCAGGTTACTCAGGTTAAATTTTGTTTATTGTTTTGGCCTGGTCTACCTCTGAAGAAAACCCTGTCTAGAACAAAAAAAAAATTATTGAACCATCTCTCTGTGGTGTAAGCTCATTCAGTTCTCTTTTTCTGTTACGGCTAAAGCCTAGAGGTCGTAACACCTAGATGCAATTATTTACAGTGAGTTAACAGTACTGAAAGTGTTTAATTACTTTGAGCATTAGGGTTTACAGTGTACTTGTTCCCATATTTGCATGGGTTCACTGCTGGCTCTGACATTAAAGATGACAAAAAGAGCAATTAATACAAATAGGATTTGAGATTATACAGTACAGACCAAAATTTTGGACTGGATGGATGGATGGATGGATGGATGGATGGATGGATGGATGGATGGATGGATGGATGGATGGAC
>QMIH01000610.1:305255-341756 GCA_003987875.1 Clarias batrachus | reverse complement strand
ATAATTCCTGATTTTTATTAAATACACAGGGGGCTTCATTGGAAAACCTAAGTAGTTGTGACATAACCAAATACACGTATGTGCAAATTAATCAGGTTTACTAATTCGGAGTACAGACTGTTTCACTGAGCTGCTTTCCAAACACTACAAATATAATATCCATACTAAATTTCGCAGTGTTTGGCCACACTGTAGGTGTTGTTGAACTGATGACGATGTTGTGCTAATTTGTGTGTGATTTTCATTTGTTTTCAGTCAAGCTGAAGTCAGGAAGTTGWRARSTTTYGAGTAAASGTTTACAGAGMTTAGACACATCACAGCAAAGATGAGATCTCTCTTTTTAATCTGTCTCCTGTTGGCAGTTTATGGGATGACCGTAAGTGTGGTCAGAGAATACTTTTATGTTTCAAAGCAGATGGACTGGACTAGAGCTCAGAACTACTGCAGAGAGAATTACTGGGATTTGGCCACCATCACTACTGACGCGGAAAATCAGAGAGCTGAAATGTTTCTAACAAGCGTTTATTGGGCTTGGATTGGGCTAAACAGAACTGAACCACATGAAAAAATCTGGCAGTGGTCTTCTCGGGAAAAGATCAATTACACAAACTGGCACAAATATGAGCCCAATGATTGGGGCCTTGGAGAGAGTTGTGCTATTCTGTTTACTAATGGCTGGTATGATTCTGCTTGTGATGACAGGCATCCTTTTATTTGTTATAGAAGTTTCACGTTGGTGAACGAAAGTAAAACATGGGAGGAGGCTCTTCAGTACTGCAGGAGTGACTACACTGGCTTGGCTGTTGTGGATTCAGAAACACTGCTAGACCTGCTTCAAACAGATACTGAACAAGCCCAAACAACCAGCGTGTGGACGGGCCTGCGCTTCCTCAGTGGAAAGTGGGTTTGGGTGAACGGTACACTGCCGAAGAGCCTGGTATCACTGCCTTCATGTCCAGTCGAGCCCTATCGCTGTGCTGCGTACAACTTCAACACGCAAGTCTGGGAGAACAGAGACTGCAATGAAGAGCTTAACTTCCTCTGCTATGAATAAGGGTGAGTAATAAATATCCGGATCATTAACCAGAAGGGTTTAAGCTTTAATAATAATCTTATAATGCAGTGATAATTACTAAAACTTTACAATCGGCACCAAAAACCTAAGCTAAAATTATAATTAATATTACAATTTATATGATTGATTTTCAATAACTTCCTCTCAACAGATGACATTCTACAAGTGAAATGAGAAGAATATGTTTATTAAGAATCAGGATTTATTTAGACTTGGTTATTATGTAGTATTTTAAACATTAAATAGAAATTGTTACTCATGAGATATTGATGCAGCGTTTAATTTCATATAGTAATATGTTCATGTTAAACTATATCATACTCATAGATAAATGCTTGGTGATTATTTTACCTGGTGGTTATTGTTCGTGAAAACCATCCAAAATAAAAAAGGGAAAGAATCTCTACAAAGAACATGACAGCTTAAAGTCATTACTCACACTTTGTTAGTTTGGAGTGGATAGATTTAAACTGAGAATGTATTATTATATATTCCTTTGTCAGGTTATATGTTGACCACAACTGAAATAAGTGCTAATATAAAATGATGAAAATGTCAAATTACATTAAAAAAAATAAATAAAAACTTAACTTTATGCTGAGCATCTCACACTCAACAACACTGTGTGACCCATAGAGTGTAGTGTTTTTATTTTATTTTATTTTTTGCTGCAGGTATAAATGGCCTCCCATAACAATCCTAATTCTAGCAAACCTGTGTCAGTCTATTACTGAACATGTTTAATTGTCATTTGTTAGACTACTGTTTCTAGTAAGTCCAGTCTGGTTCCTATGATTGAGCTGAAACGGACTGATAAAACACATTTAAAAGTCTTTGCAGGAAATGGCGGCGACTTGTATACAGCCGCTGTGTTTGTCATCCAAATGCACACCAAGGTATTTGTATTTGTTGACTAGCTGCACACAATAAGTCAATAACCATCTCAATTGTTTGGATGTTCAGTTGTGTATGATCAACTTTTCAGTAAAGTAAAGCCTTTATTTTTGTCACATATACATTACAGCACAGTGAAATTCCTTCTTCGCATATCCCAGCGTGACTGGGGTCAGAGAGCAGGGTCAGCCATGGTACAGCGCCTCTGGAGCAGTTAGGGTTAAGGGCCTTGCTCAAGGGCCCAACAATGGCAACCTGGCTGAGCTGGGAATCGATTCCCAGCTCAGCCAGGTTGCCATTGTTGGGCCCTTGAGCGGCTGTATACAAGTTGCCGCCATTTCCTGCAAAGACTTGGGTCCTTTTCAGAGTATTGTTTGCAGAGCTCTTTTAAAGGAGTTTTATCAGTCAGCAAATGTCTCTATACTCATTCTCCTGTCTATCCCTCAAATACCCGACCACCCCTGTGTCATCAGCTATTCTTGGTAGAAGTGTAACGGGTGAAGAGGATATTTCTTGATTGAATGATGTTAGATGCCCTTAAGAAATCAAAAATCATAATCCTTACCCTGCTGCCCTGTTTATCCAGGTGTGAGTCACCTCTGTGTAACAGGTAAATCATTGCATCGTCATAAGGTTTTATAATATTGTAAGACATTATAATGTAATAAGAAGATTCCTATGCCTTGAGAACATCGCCCTCACTGTGCTTCCTGATGCCTTTTGTGGTAACACCTTCCATATCCTGTATCCAGATGAATATAGATCCAAATGGCTCTTGTCCGATAAAACCCTGTTTGATCATGGGATTGCAAATCTATTTCCTCTCTCCTGTTTGTCACCCAGTCTTATATAACTTTCGTTATGTTTAAAGAAACACCCGCTGTGTTTTAAATTAAAAAGCTTCATTGTGGTGTCAGTTTTATAGACTTGTTGTTCATTCTTTAACTAAATTCATTCTGCATCTCAAGTCGCGCTCTGAATAACTTGTTAATTAATCTGGTAAAAACATCAATGGGTATGATGGTTGCAAGCATGCAAACTCTTCTTCTTTGTCTTTCATGCATCTGTTGCAAACTAATGGGCTTCGCTCATGGACACACAGGTACAGTCGGTCACAGTGTTCCACTGTTGTGCTTTGTTACCGGTACCTGTAACTTGGCCTAGCTAATGTTGCGCAATGTTGTCACTTGTTAGAGTGTTACAAACTGAAAATGTGGACTGCCTGAATTTAACCAATATTGAGAGCAGTTTTGTGTGAAGGTGGGAGTCCAAACAGAGAAGAGTAGAAAGAATGATCTGTGCCAGGAAGTTATAAGCAAGTATGAAAAGAAAAGTTTATAGGCTGGTTGTGAGACCAGCAACGTTTGGAGACGTTTGAAGAATGTTTGGTGCAATTTGCTATGAGAGTGACAAGAATTTCCAGGATTTGGAATGTGTATATTGGAGGAACAGTGCAAGTAGAGCTGTTTGGTAAYAAAGTTAGAGAGGCAAGATTAGGACATGCATTGGACATGTGCATAGAAGGGATAAGGACTTTATCCTAATGTATCTAAAATTGAAATCATGTTACTTAGTTCCCATTTCAAGCAAATTTTTTTGGAAGTATATCTGTTATTTCGGGAGGCATTTGTAGCATAAATTTAGGGGCTATAATCTGGCCCTGACATAGAGGTGCATGGGTAACAAATAAAAATAAGTAACTAAGTAAAAAATTCCTTAAAGTTTCTTTGGAACAGGGAGCGGCATGCAGTTGCAGTTATACACTTACGATGTGCATGATTTGGTTTAGTTTTTTTGGTATTGCTCTCCTTGGCGTAGAGGCGCGTGAGATCTGCCGTGCGTGTCCGAGGCTCTGTATCCTGAGCGTGTTCTCAGGGACAAGGCAGAATGTACAGTATAGGGTCTGCCGAATGCCTTGTTAATTCACAGTAGTAGGAATCATTTTTTAAATGAACTTAAGATATTTGCCTAATTTAAGTAAATAGATAAAACTACATCAAGTGTCCGGAATCAAAATCAACCATTTTGAGGTTTGCGCCTAACTTTGATATGCTACAATTAACTAACAATTAAATGACGATGACATTAAACAACCTTCTCTTTTATTTTACATATAAATATTCCATTGTCCGCTAGAACCCTTTCGTTTAATCGGAACAATGCAAATGTATTTCCTCTCTCCTGTCGGTCTCCAGGACTCTATGATTGACATGTTAATTTACTCTTTTTGCTGAGAATAAACAGAGATCTTCAGACATTATGGCTGCGTGTGCATGTGTGTTTGTCTCTCCCGGTCGATCGTGCCCGGACCGTATCAGGGTGTGGTGGACACAACAAGCAATAACAGTTAACAGTTATTCACGCCTACATGATCCTAATATGGAAACTGCAAGGTCAAAACTTTTGAAAGGACATTTAACACAACACAGTCGACCAAAGTGCTCTACAATTCTAAAATATCTGCACTTTAAAATAGAATTACGCATATGCCGCGTACAATGTGTTCTAAAGTTGAGTGCATGTGTTGTAAGATGGTATGTTTATGTTCAAATACCGAACGTGGGTCTTCTGAAGTTGTACGTGTGTGTTCACACAAGTTCAAACACAGAGGTCAGATATTGTGCAGGTCATGTCATAATTACACTTAAAAGCGCCAAAAAAAAAAAAAAAAATACATAAGACACAGAAATAACAAAAATACAAAATCTGGATTAGAAATAAGGTACTCCACTCTAAAATAATATTTCTGTTCAGTTTAAATAATATAATCGGATGCATGCAAAGCTTTGTTTTTGACAATTTTAGATTGTGCTAAAACATTATACCATTTTACCGTTATTATCAAATTATAAAACATACACTTTTTCAAAATGTGCTACTAATCACCTAAATTCCACATCTCACTAAAATTGACTAGATTTGCAAATAAAAAGAAATTTAGAACACCGATGTGCTCAGTAGCGACACATACTGTAGGCGTCGCTGTGCAGAGTGACTTTGCAGTTCAGCGAGTGGTACTGAGCATGCGCAGAGATCAGCCTTTCCTGGATCTCCAAGTGGAAGCAAAATTTTTATAGGTAATAAAAAGAGATTAGAAAGTTAGAAATTTGTTTATATTTGTGGTCTCCTGAAGTTAAAAAGTATCCCTAATTGTGTGAAGATCATTGTGAGAACATTTGTGTGTAATGTTACAGGGTGAGCACTGAGTAAGAGGTAAATAATGGGCAGTAATATTCCAGTATGTTCTGTGGCAGTTTGTGGAGATTCTAACACACACGGTTAGCTCGATTGTGAATCTGTGTATTTAGCTAACTTAAGCTTCGAAGCATAATGGGCAATTGCAAATGTTAAATTGTCATAAATCATATAAGCAGGATATATAGTATTTAATGTACAAATATAATTTGTCATAAATATAACACCATCATCATGTATAATATATGCACTGAAGAGTTCTGACAGTGAATTCTAGCATTCACTTGCAGAATATATCTGCTCCATTGACTTTAAAGGAATGGAAAAAGGAACTTTTCAGTGTAACTTATGCGTTTACTCTACCCATTTATTTGAATCATTTCAGAAACACTATGTTAGAAGTCACAAAAATGACCTCCACTTTTCCCATTGCCTGATGTATTGATGCATGTGCCTATACAACACAAAACTCAGAAAACACAAAAGAGTCACTGAAGCTGTGCAGAATGCAGTAGAAGAGGGTGACAACGGTGCTTTTGACCATATGTGTATTGACCAACCAAGTGTAGCCCTGTCCAATGCAAAATTCGCATGCGTCTCGAAAACCGAGCATAATATCTCACAAGTAGACATTGATATCATTGTGACAACAACTAATGATTTAGTTCAAAATCACTTGGCTAATTATAAACAACAAATCAAAAGAAAACTTGAGGATAGTGGTATACATTCAAGTTTACTATATGATATAGAGGTTGACACTGAACTAGATTTATTTTCTACTGCCTCTAAACGCAAGTCATATTACAGAAGACACTGTAAGACACTAGTAGAACCACAACAGATTAAGGTGGGTGAAAAGTTCATAACCAAAAAAGGTATTGTACAAAGAATGCCTAGATATGGTTATATTCTTCCTTTTAAAGAGTGCGTGCAGAAGCTTCTACAATTGCCTGAAATTTGGAATTATGTTCAGACTCCACATAGATCACATGATGAATTCATGTTCGACATTTGTGATGGAGATTTTGTAAGTCAGCATCCACTTTTCATTAGTGACAAAAGGGCTCTGCAAATAATTTTGAATTGCGATGATATGGAAATTGTAAATCCTTTAGGTAGTCATGTAAAAAAACACAAAATTACAATGTTTTATTTTACTCTTTCAAATATACCCCAAGAATATCGATCAAAACTGCAAGCAATACAACTTCTTTGCAGTATGCAAAGCACAGGATTTGAAAGAGGAATCAYCTGAGGAAAAACTGCTTTCAGATTTCATTAGCACTATTAATACAATGGCAACAACAGGCTTGGAAATGTATTTATATGGATCTACTCATACCATAAAGGGCACACTTGTCATGGTATCTGCAGATACATTGGCATCWAACTGGCTAGGGAAATTTAAAGAAGGTGTCTCTTTTGCTCTTAAAAACTGCAGAAGGTGTGAAGTTGAAAAGACAAAGATGAAAAAAAATATTTATTCAGAAGCTATAGTCGTCCTAAGGTCCAAAGAAACTCACATTGAAAGGTGCAATGATTTAATTCAAATGAGCAAACAAGCAAAGATCTATTRGAGCAAAATATGGGGGATAAATGGAAAAAGCACCCTTTTAAATATTGCTGGATTTGGATCTGATGTCAGGCCTTGTGCAGGATCCCATTCATATCCTTTTATAAGGAGTTGTTCCCCATGAACTTTCTCAAGTTCTATACAACTTCATCTATGTTGAATCATATTTCACCCTGAAATGGTTGAATACAGCTATTTGTGGATTCCATTACTCATACCTACATGACAAGGCCAAGCCTCAACCAGTAGAAAAACATCATATTGATGGAACTGGCTGCATTAAGCAATCTGCATCAGCCATGTTAACTCTCATCATAATAGGACAAAGTCCCTCATGATAACAGAAATTGGATAAATACTATTGGATAAAATAGTACTTTTCAGTACTTACACTTATTGTTCAAGGTATGTATTTAAAAATACTGATTGCAAGATATTTTCAAATATTTTTATTTTCAAATATCTTTATCCAAAAGCATCATTCATTCTCAAAATGCTCTACATGCTTCATTTCTCAACGCAGATGCTATTGTATGGACCATTACGTCACCACTGGTGTAGGAGATTTGAAGGCAAAAATGGGTATTTTGCAATTAAGAAATATAAAAACTTCAAAAACATTTCTTTGACACTTTCCAATGGACATCAAATGTACTTGGCCTATATGATGATGGGGAATGAAGGTGGATATTCTACCTCATTTCTTTATGAAGGAGATATTGTTGAAATACATCCAGATTTAGTTCAAACATTTCAGACGCTGGCAAATACAAATCTAACAGCAGTGTATCAAGCAGATTATGTACTGTTCATGGCAGTGAATACCGCAAAGGAGCTGCATTGGTTATGAAATATGAGGATGACGTTGCAGTTTTTGTTGTGTTGCAAGAGATACTTTTTCATGAGCAGGTAACGTATTTAATCTGTGAAAAAATGGAATCTGATTATGATGAACATATTTTGAGCTTTAGGTTAAAACCATTGGGAGAAATGTTAATTTGTTCAATGACTCAGTTGCGTTTTCAGTGGCCTCTGTCTGTTTATAGTTATCAAGGCTCCAGAGTGGTAATGAATGTGAACAGCCATACGTATATTTGTACCCATTTTAAATACATAAATGAGCCATATACTGTATCAAAGATTAAGAATACTATAGAGAATCTAAATAAAATTGACTTGACTATATAGCGCTTTTAACAATTGACATTGTCGCAAAGCAGCTTTACACAATAAAAAGATAGTATTTAGTAGTATTATATTGGAGAAACCATTACCACTGTATTATAGGTTGATATCAGGTGTGATATCATAACTTTCATAAGCTTTGCTCACCATCTAATATAACTACGCAAAATATCTCAGACTATAGACAACACCAATCTTTAAAGTTTGGAATACCACATGTACTTTAAAGAAAGCTGTTGCAGCATCATCATTAAATGATTTGAAGGAGAAAGGTGAGTAAAATATTATTTATAATTTATGCATTTCAATTCATTTTTACTTACAATTTTGGTATATTAATATTCATGTAATTATTGTTAATGCTGCATTTGATTTTAGTTGCCCAGAAGCTTGTCCTCCCTCCATGCACCCACATCATTGACCTGACAGTGATGTTGAAGGAAGATGGGATTGTGATTGATGAAGATGAAATTCTTCTCTTACCCGAGTGGTTCCGCCCTGCTCCTGCCCCATGAGACCTGGACAGTAGCACAAAAGGTGCCATCACCACAGGACTGCTCAACGACCACCCAGAGCCCACAAGAGACACTGCCAGAGTCATTGCCTTCCACTAGCACAGCCACAGCTGGACAAGAATGAACACCAAGAACACCAAAGACACCAAGTGACAGACTCTCCAAGTGATTTCAGTAATGAAATATATAATTTTCAGATACAGTACATACAGAATCAAAATTAATTATTCTTAAAGATGAATTGTGTTTTCCCATGTGAATTTGTGTAAATTGTAATATGGGTTTAATCATTTTATTTTATAAAATGATACTAAAGACTATAAATATAGTAAGACATATAATATATTGATTGTGTATTATAAGTGTAGAATCATTTGAACTTTGTCAAGCTCTGAAGGCAGCCCTTCTTCCAACCTTCAGCCCTTTGGTAGGAAGGGAACTGACAGCTGTGAAGCCTGAGCCCCTTAAGGTCTCGACAGAGATGATTACGCAGACAGCCCACATTTACCTTGGCAAATGGACAGAGATAGGGAAGCAATCTCACTACAGAATTATTGGTGAAAAGGTGTTTTGCCGATTTCCTTGCAATTTTACATTATGGTTACCAGTAAGAAAAAAAATCTAATCATAGCATTAAATAAGCATTTGCTTACTTAATCATGAATTAATTATCTGCCCACTTTATAAAATTCTTCTGATTCCATTCTGCCTTCAACAAGAGCCTCTCAAAAAATAAGGCACATTCACTGTTCGCTCAAGAAAAAGTCACAACCTCAGACTGGCAGCTCCTGTGAAACACCACCTATCAAGAAGAGATGTATCAGGCCGCTTGATCTGCAAATCAACAGCCAGAGGAGGTTTCCGCAGAGGATGTGGAGAGACATGTTGAGCTGGGGAAAGAGTGTGAGAAGCAGGAGAGTGGACAGAGCCCCTCCCATATAAAGGCCCTGCTGAAAAGCACTARGCRGGACMGAGTGGAGATGCTGGCCAAAAGTCCAGAGGGTGGCATCTCAGCCATCACAAAGAAGTACCCTTGCCTGACAGATGGTCAATATGTGAGTATTTATGTAAATTAATATGTAATACTTAAGCTTAAATATGTAGTTATTAGGAAATTTGTATTATTTTGAAAAGTTGCAGCAAAAGTGCGGACCTTGCTGCTGGCAGTGGAGGCCCTTGGAGGAATGACTCCCCCATCACAAAATGTTAGTTATTTGGTAGCTCCCATTTGGGTATTTCAATTTCAAAGTTGTATTAATGATTATATAACATCAGAATATTGCCTTGAATTAAATGACTAAAAAGTTATTAAACTTACTAAGAGCCCATGAATACTAACAAAATAATTGTAAAAAGCATACAAGTTCAGGTAAAGCTTGATGTGATGATATGGGAAAGAATCAAGACTTTGAAATTGAAATAGTAATATATTTTTGTTGTGTAGGATCCTTTGTCGTGCCCTCCATGCTGTAATTCATGGAGGGCACGACAAAGATTCACCAAGGCGGAGGCCGCCACATCAAACGGACTTCATCCATAGTGAAAGTAAAGGAGGTATCTATGACATACAAAGTACTTCTCATCAGTGATTATGATATTGAGGAGAAAAAGTTGAAAAAGAAACAAAATCTTCTATTTTCCTGTTATATAAACTAAAAAGTTVTATATACAAATTGTGTATCTGCATGAAAATAAGTTTTACCTTAATTTGTACATTAAAATTGAATTTAATGTGAAAATTAACTGAATCCCGGGCCCCTGTACAGTCTTACTAGATTTGTTAAGTTCAAATCTAATTTAATATAAATCTATGCATTTTTTTTTGTTTTCAGGATGTTGTGGATGCTGATATCTCCAAGGAGCTGCAGACGAAGGAATGTCAAGCTCCCCACATTGTGGCCTTTGTCAGTGGCAGCACCCTGACAGGACTATTCATCGTCGCAGATACTGTCCACATACAGCTGGATATCAAAGATGGACTGTCAAGAGCCATCTTATATATCTTTGACCTGAACTATCCCAGGACATATGCAATGTTGCTTGCCATCCTGCAAAAGCAGGTGATGGGGGAGCCTTATCTCCATAAGAAGTCAAAGGGTTTCATAACTTTCTCAAAAATAATTCGTGACAAAATTAAGGAATTTGAAGTATCCGAAAATGAGTAAATGTGAGACTTTTAGGTTTCACATTTGGCCAATTATTTTTGATAAATCTGGACTTGAGCTGGCCTTAGTGCAGATTTATCTATCTTTCGTTCTCTGTTACTTAATAGACATCAAATAGTATGGCATACAGTTAAACCGCTGAATAACGTAAATTACATCTACATTACTTTGATGTTCATAAACTTGCCACTGTGTAAAAGTTTGCTGCTTTAAAATAAGGGGTTATGGATCTTGTTAATGCATTTTCATGAGAAGCTAGAATGTTTGACACTTCATAAAGAAGAATGGTATTGTACGTTCCCACCTAATTTATGAACACAAAGGAGTTTGTTAATTGTTATTGCAGATGTTAGTTGCAACAGGCATGAAACTGTACAGTATCCAGGAGTTCAATCAATGTGGATTTTATTATTAGTAGATCCAAGCTTTTAAATTCTATATTCCTTATTTAACATAGATTTTGAAAATAATAATAATAATAAATTATTATTATTATTATTATTATTATTATTATTATTATTGCATTTAATTAATAACAATATGGTGGTAAATATGCATGGTGATTAATTTTTAAAATATTTTATATGATGGCAATTGCTTGGAATTGCATTAGACTATTGAATGTACAGTAATTGCATTGTATGCTGCGCAAATTTATGACATGTAACCGATACATTTGTAGGTTGACTAATGTTAAATTGCTAATGTTTTTACTGCATTTGTACAAACCAGTTATCAGTTTATTTGTATGATTGTAACAAAAGTATAACATTATTGTAACATTACATATGTGTTCTGAAAGTGTCAGAAGTGTTCTAGTATTGAACGCTAATTTGGTGTTCTACCAATAAAGTATATGCGTTCTAAAATTGAATATATGTGTTCTAAAATGTTCACATATTAAAACACATATTTGTAACACTAAGTGTTCCATTTTTGAACACATGACTTTAGAGTGTGCAGACACAGAAACAGAGTATAAAACTGACAATAATAATAAAATAAAATACATTAATTTCAAAATAAAACAATAAACAATACATTATCTACTTTCATTCCCAGGCACAACTGGCTTTTTATATTTCGATTTGTGTATCATTTTCTAAACCACCTTTTCCACAATTCCTGATCATGGAATGGTTGTGTTCCCACCAGTGGTCGAATTGTAAAAATAATTCAAGGTCGATGGTGTGGTCAAGTTTTTTTTTTTTTTTTTTTTTTTGAGGGTGCATGATGATAAATAACTATACATAATGGTTGTGAAATATGGAACATTTTTAAGAACAGTTTTTTTAACAAAATACAAGCTTAATTAAATTAACTTGGAGCAATAAAAACAAAATACTCGCATTTAAACATGCAATTGTCAAAACTATCATTTGATTCTTTCCATGGCTTTTATCTGGGGAGGATAAGAGTACAATAAAAATCTATATAAACTTATACTAGTACTGTAAATTTGTATCACTACAAACCAGTCTCTCTTTCTCTCTCACTCACACACACACACACACACACACACACACACACACACACACACACACACACACACACACAAATCATCAAATTACAATTATGGTATTTAAAAATTATTTTTACACCCTTTTGTACATTAGCATGTAGGTGAAGCACAAGGTCCAATGAAAAAACTAAATCTTCGCTTTAAATTGAGAATGAAATTATACAAATGGAATAAAGAGGTCATCTTTTATGATCATTAAAGCTGTCATTCAAGCCGTCAAGTGTTGAGGTTTCCCGACCCAATAGTTTCACCAAAAGGTTCATTTCATGAAACGTCATTTCGAGACGGAATGTAGTGCCCGCCAGTGGACAGATTTTGTGCAAAACATGGCTGGTTAGCTCAGTGGTTAAAGTATTGGACTATGGTCCGGAAGATCCCAGGTTCAAATCCAACAAGTTGCCACTGTTGGGCCCTTGAGAAAGGCCCTTAACCATCAACTGCTCAGATGTATAAAAATGTAAATCGCTCTGTATAAGGACATCTGCCAGTTGAAAATGCATCTTCTGGCCAATTCAATTCACTTATTGTCTCAAAGCAGCTTCACGAAACATGAAAAGAAAATTTATGGGAGTATGTACAGTATGTGTGTGAATGTGTCTAGATAATAATGAGATTGTCCCTGATGAGCAAGCCCAGGGTGACAGTGGCAGTGACGAGGAAAAACTCCCTGAGATGCCAATTCAAATAAAACCTGGAGAGGAACCAGACTCAACAGGAAACCCACTCTCATTTGGATGATAACCGATACCAAATGACTTTTGAGGCAGTCACAAACCTATAAAGATGAACCATTATATTTTAATACAATTTCTTATAACTTATGAGATTTTATATAAAAAGGAGTTGTTTTTACTCTCTTGCTCTCTTCATTATAGATCTGATATTAACATGTTAAATCTTCCCTGCTGCCATCTTCCTGTCTCATCCTTCATCTGTTCTTAAAGGTGTGAATCCTCCCACACTCACCCTCTCATTCTCCTTTCATCTCTCTCTCTCTCTCTCTGCCACCAACCCCACCTAACTCGAGCCACCATCTTGTGATTCGTCTCTGAACGGACACCTCTATGTCTTCCTCTACTTTTATTCTTCAGGATCTCACCATTGGGACATTTACACTGGTTTATGATCGTTGTAGTAACATATGTCAATGGCACAGGCATTTGGTCAAATATATAAAATCCCATCTTTTGCTGTTAATAAACAGAGACCTTTCTGAAAGACAATACATGTTTATTTGACTGAGTCTCTCCTGGCACCAGAAAAGCTTACCGAAGCACAGCAGAAAGACCAAGCAACTCGCTTCTTCTACTACGCAACTTTACATAAATAATTCAAGCATTCTTGTATAAAAAAATAAAGACTTTCAAATCTTGTTTATTATAAATGTTAAGCAAAAAAAGTTAAGCTACTTACTTTATGCTCACTTCACTCCTCAAATGGCTTAATGACAATAATTTCTTTGAAAATTTCACATTCCTCTGCGTTAATGTTGGCAGAGAAGCATTGATGAGTGCCAGGGTGGAGATGATTGGATCCTTTAGATCAGTGAACGTTTTTTTTTTTTTGTTTGTTTGTTTATTTTCCACATCCCATTCATTAGTGACCCTGGACAGCTCTCTTGCCATATGAGAGGCAGTGTCTTTCTATCAAGACAAAGCAATCTAAAATATAGGATGTCATCCGAAAAACTTGTCATACAACATAGGCAGTATAGATTTTGCCAGTTTTTTTTTACTTGGTAGAAGTATGATGGGTCCAGGAGATTAAATTTTTTTTTAAAAGGACCTTACTGAAAGTGGTTGAAAGTCAAGAGCAATCATTTTGACCAAGGACCCATCAAGTTTGCTTTGTCTTAATGGGTCCATTGGTCTTGTTATGAAACTGCCCATTGAGGTTTGATGATGTGGTCTCTGTGCCCGAACTGATTCTTGGACAGTGTTGGGTGCTGCTGGTAAATTGGCAGGTGTGATTGTGGTCGATGTGTCAGTTGAGTGTCTGGCTGAAGTGATGCTGCTGGAAACCACTCCAGCTGCAAAAGGGCCCCTCTCTGTTCTTACTTATGCTAACAGCACAGTTGGGTGAATACATTTCAGTTGTCTCCTCAAATTTTAAATACTTTCTCCTTTGGTGGAGAAAGTCTTTTTGCATGAATTATAGTTAACCTCTGCTGCTGAGGTTGCTAGAAAATGTGTCCAAATATACATAATACAAATATACACAAGTGTAGCTACAAATATTAAGTCCGCTCAGTCGATCACATTATCATTTCCAGCCCCGCAGGGCTGTACTCTGAATTTCTTTGTGAATTTGCAGATTTCCTTGCAAACCTAGTCATTTCTGTAGACAAAGCATTAATTGCTGGAGATTTTAATATTAATTTTGTAAATCCAGAAGACCCTGTGAGAACTGCATTTATGTCCATACTGGACTTGGTGGGAGAAAATCAATGTGTATTAGGACCCACTCATAAAGCAGGTCACACTTTAGATTTAATAATATTCTTCGGACTAAATATAAAAAATTATTCACAAATCCATGGTTTGAAGATATCTCAGATCACTATCTTTTCTCAATTAAAGTGTTTCATAGTAATAATGTATGCACAGCACCGCGCTACCACATTAAACGTACATTCACATCAACTACTACACAGAGCTTTATCAATAATCTCCCAGAGTTACCAACTTTGATTGGATCGCCATCTGACTTCACAGAACTCAATCAGGCAAATGAATATTTCGAGTTATACCTTAGATAACATAGCTCCAGTTAAAAGAAAAAATATTAGAGATAAGAAACTGGTATAATGATCACACGTCAATTTAAAACAGTCCACTCAGAAATTAGAATGTAAATGGCATCAACCTAAACTCTTTTTATTTGAAATAGCATGGAAGGAGAGCATCCTGAACTATAGAAAAGCCATTGGTGTAGCTAGATCAACATATCTCTTCACTTTTAAATAACAAAAATAATCCTAGATTTTTATTTAATACCGGAGCCAAATTAACCAGGAATGAGACCACTGCAGAAATCTCCACAACAACATACAGTAGTGAGAACTTCATGAACTTTTTTAATAATAAAATTGTAAATATTAGGCATAAAATTAAGGCTTTGAAACCGGACAAAGTAATTGATGCAGATGTTAAACTAAACGTGTCAGATCGGAACCTAAAATACTTTATATTCCTCTTGAAGAGAATGAACTAATTTCACTCATCTCTTCTAGCACAGATAGTGCCAGAAATAACAGAACCCCTGTTGAAAATAATTAATTCTTCACTCAGCATTGGGTATGTTCCAAAATCGTTAAAATTAGCAGTTACTAAACTGATCACACTGTAACTTTAGATGGCCTTTCTGTTCTATCTAGTGGAACAGTAAAAGACCTCGGTGTGATTATAGATTCTAGTCTTTCATTTGAAGCTCATGTAGATAATATCACCAGGATAGCATTTTTTCACCTCAGAAATATTGCCAAGTTAAGGAATATTTGTCACTCAATGAAGCAGAAAAACTAGTTCATGCTTTTATCACCTCTAGGTTGGACTATTGTAACGCCTTACTGTCTGGTTGTTCAACTAGGTGTATAAACAAGCTTCAGTTAGTACAGAATGCAGCAGCGAGAGTCCTCACTAGAACCAGAAGATACAAGCACATCACCCCTGTCTTATCTACACTGCATTGGCTCCCTGTGAAATCTCGCATTGATTTTAAGATACTACTTTCGACGTATAAAGTATTAAATGGTCTGCCGCAGGATCCAAGTGAACTGCTAGTGTCTTACGATCTGCCACGCCTACTTCGATCAAAGGATGCAGGCTGCTTCCTTTTTTTTTTTTTTTATGTATTATAAAAACTACAGCAGGGGGCGGAGCTTTTACTTACAAAGCCCCAAAGTTATGGAAATAGCCTTCCAAATAGTGTTCAGTACTCAGACACAGTCTCAGTGTTTAAGTCCAGGCTAAAAACCTATTCATTTAGCCAAGCATTTTTGTAAATAGATTAGCCTTGGTTAGGGACTCATGGACGTAGAATATTCTGGTGAACTGGTATGTTTAGATGCTGTCCTCCCCACTCTCATTGATCACTCAGGTTTGTTGACGGTGAGGTGATTGGTTGCTTTACATCTCAGGGAGCCCTCATGTCCGTGTTTCCTTCTGGCTCTGCCTTTTAGTTATGCTGTTATAGTTAGTCGTGCTGGAGTCCCTGCTTGCACTTTGCACTAAATATACATTCCAAAAGTTAATTTTACACAGTGGTCACCCTGGAAGCCTGATGATATTTCTGGAGAAGAGAATTGTGATGTTATACTTCCAGATGGTTGGAATGATATTAACTGTCAGTACAATTCAATAACTCATGAAATAATAAAGTTACGTTAAAACCAAGCACACCATTGTTTTTTTTGTGAAATTCCCAATAGGTTTGATGTCACATGACCCTCTTCCTATTGAAAAAACAAAAGTTGGATCCAAGATGGCCGACTTCAAAATGGACACCATGGTCACCAACCATCTTGAAAAGTTTGCCCCCTCACATATTAACGTCCCGTTTGTGGCACATTAGTATATCACCAACCATTCCCATTTTATTAAGGTGTATCCATAGAAATGGCCCACCCTGTGTTTTGAACATTTTGCAGGCTGCCGTTTGGAGGAAACAGATAATAAAGAATAAACCAATTGTTGGGTCAAAATAACCCAACCAGGTGTTAATTTGTAAATGACTCACTACATCTCATTTGATGCAACATGAGCAACCCAACAATGTTTTTACAGAAATAACACAGCATTTTTTTAGTCTTTTTTGACTGCTACACTGTAAACCCGATTAAGTTGGCAAAACTCCAAATATTTGAGGTAATCAGTTACATCACATTTTTTAATTAATGATAGTTCTGTTTACTTAAAATTGGAAACATCAATTTGAGTTTGTTGAACCAATAAAAAAATTAACGCAGACCATCCAGCACGGGAATCGAACCCAGGGCTTTCCGCATGGAAGACGAAGCACTTATCAATGCGCCACGAGTGCTCTATAGGTTTTCACGTCGGTGGAAGTTTTACTTAAGTTATTGTTACTTACGCACTCAAAATTATTACTCATTTAATTATTTAGGTTAACAGTACTCAATGTTTAATTACTTTGAGCATTCTCCTCTTCACACATCTGTATGTTGTTTAGATATTGTACCTAGTGCTCGTTCCTTTCTGTGAGAGTCCTAATTCAAGTTTTTGTGACGTAGCGCACGCGTATGTTGTGTTTGTGATCTGGACCAAGGTAGTGGAGGCGGAAGATCAAAGCAACCTATTTAGACAGCCATGCAACAGAGCTGTATGCAAGCTAGAGTCGAGGTCAATAAAACGCAGGTGAGAGATTGTTATAACAAATACAAATCAAATGAATAGTTGGTTCTGTAAAATCCAACAGCATAGCGACTAATCCATAATATGTGATAAAAGGGGTAAAATGTGGGAAAAAAGCTAACTGGATCATGTTAAATGAATCCATGATAAAAATGAGTAAATTGGGGAAGAGAGCATGTCTGGCAGTGAAAAATCTCAAATTTTTCTAAAATATTGGAAAAAAAAATCAGCCGTGACTATTTAACATTATGTTAGGTTTTAAATGAAGAAGTGTGTCTGAGCTAAGTTTTAAGCTAAGAGAAGAGCTTTAGCTTGTTGTGTCCGATGCACCTTGATACACTTACCGGTCCGGGCCCGATCGACCGGGAGAGACAAAAACACACACAGGCATGATGTCTGAAGATATCCGTTTATTCTCAGCAAAGAGAGCACATTTAAACGGTGCTACGTCCTGAACATCAAAAGAACCAGTCATTAACATGTCAGTCATGGAGGGACCCGGAAACACACAGGTGAGGAAATGCATTTGCATTCTCCTAATTAAACAAAAGGGTTCTAGCAGACAAGAGCCATTTGGATGTACAGTATACTCATTTGGGTACAGGATATAGAAGGTGTTACCACAGAAGGCGTAAGGAAGCACAGTGAGGGGTCTATTCTCAGGGCACAGGAATCTTCTTATTAGATTACAGTGTCTTACAATATTATAAAACCCTACAGATAACTAATGAGTTCCACTAAATACAATGGAGATACATAAGACACCATAAATGTGAGAAAGACACACAAAAAAAAAAAAATTCAGTCGTCTTTGATGACTAGCAAACCTGACACTGAAGGACACTTGGTTGGAAAAATTATGTTGGGAGGCTTTTAAAAATGATGGCAATATAAATTTGTGTTTCTCAAAGTTTTCTTAGAAGAGGGAAAAGCTTAATTGAAGTAATGACAAACAAATACTGCTGCTATTACTCATATTAATTAAAAATAAAAAACATACATACATTTTTGCATTTATAATAATGCATTAATTATCAAACAAATTATGAAACTTATGTTCAGAAACGATGTTCTCTTATTTTAATAGACCAGAACAATGGTGATCGACGTAACATTCAGTTAAAGAAGGGAGGACTGTGCTTGTTGAGTGTTTTATTAGGACAGACACAGAATAAGACTTTACATTGGGGCAATTGGATGCAGTTTTATAGGGAAAAATAAATAAACAGGTCAATACAAGGAATACAGACCAATGCTTGGGACTTTGAAAGGCAAGATTGCATTGTTTTTTATTTTTGGTTTTATTTTTATTTAATTAGACAGATTTAGATATGAAATCTCATGGGTAATGTTATGCCTTTACCTTATGTTGTTCCTTGTAAAAGTTAAATGAAATTGTGCAATTTTCTTTCACCTCTAGCATTGGAATAAAGATGCTATCGAGTTGTAAAGCTGAATGCGAAAAAGGTAAATTTGAGGACAATTCAGAAAGGCTGTGCAACATTGTTTCATACTATATTTTGATCAGTGTCACCATGCAATATATTTTATGAAACAGGAGAGAGGTAGGATGTGTTCATGGTCCGGGCCATGTTTAATAGCTGGACACTGACAGGACAGAGAGTTGGTCTTGTGTTCTATCAATTACAATAATGTTATGTTAAAATGTTAAAACAAAGATTAACTCCAAACGAGCTTAATCAGAATTTGATCACTTTGCAGTTTTCTGGGGAACAAGATTGTTGTCTGTTAATATTTGTAATGGATGCTTGGCTCCATCCAAACAATGATGCCACTCTTCAAGCACCACGTTAACAGTCAGTAGTTCATAATTTCCTAGGTCATGGTTTCTTGCCATGGGTTTCCTTGAGAAGAATGCTACAAGGTAAAGCTTAAGCTTTGCTTAAAATCTTCATGATAACATAACCCCTATTCTGGACTCATTCACTTTGAAAACAAAAGGTAGCAATGATTTGGGATTAAGGATGGGAACTAGACTGTTTTTATCTTTAAGGACAATTGTATTTAAATTTATTTACTATGACATACAGCACATTGGGTGGCAAGTCACGGAGGTCCTTGGTGAGATACATGTTCATTACAATGTCCCAGGGAGGGTAGGTTTCAGTCCAGCTGTAGGATTTTTCTTCGAACTTCTGATCAGTGCCTTAACTCTCCGAGTTATCCCTGTGACCACTACCACTGTTACCACTACATACCAATCCACTCTTTTAACTGGGAGGATCACTGGCATCATCTCTCCAAAGTCCCTGACAGGCTATGTAAAGCAGACTTAACAGCAAACAGAAAAAATGCCACATAGGACTGACCAAAGCAGAAAAGCTCGGATACATAAATCTAGCAGCCCTCAACCAAGACACAGGTATGTGCTTTTCTGAGAGTCAAGCACCCAGATCACTTCTCCCCACCGTTGTAATTAAAAGAGCACTTGATTACCTCCTCTCTACCTTCTCATGTCTGTGTTCTGCCTTGCCCTGCTAAAACGCTTTGCAATAGACAAACTGATGTAGGGTTGGGGAGGGTGTTAGTGGTTGGAGATGGCACTAAAGGACAAGTTTTTATTTTAAAGTTATTCATTTATTTAATTTGGAGCTCCGCTAAAACCGTTTTTAACCCACACCACAGATACCCCACCATCGCAAAGTGTTTTTTACATCTGTCCCTAGCAATGTGCAGAATGCATCTTTAAAATATATAGGCATATATTCTGTGTGGTATGGTTATAGATCGAAACATTACTGAAACTACACTATACCAAGTCTGATAAAGAAATTAATCTATGTTTCAATTAAATTTTCAAAGTTATTAAAGACAGAATTATATGGATTTGGCTATCACATCTACAGAGGAAAACTCACTCATCATCTATATCGCTTAATCCTGTATTTAGGGTTGCGGGCGGCCTGGAGACTATCCCAGGGTACTTGGGGCATGATGCAGGGTACACCCTAGACAGGGTGCCAATCCATCTCAGGGCGCACACACATACTCGCACACTCATTCACACACTATGGGCAATTTGGGAATACCAATTAGCCTAAGCTACATGTCTTTGAACTGTGGGAGGAAACCGGAGTACCAGGAGGAAACCCACCAAGCACGGGGAGAATATGCAAACTCCATGCACACAGAGACAGGAATCGAACCCGGATCATGGAGGTGCAAGGACACAGTGCTAACCACTACACCACTAAATATTTTTGTAAATAATAAAGCATCGAGCATAATCTGATCAAGTTTGTTCATTAAGTTGAAAAAAATATGATAGGAGTAAAATCTCAATGTAAAGTATAGATGTCTATGACGTTTTGAAAGCAAAGATTGTTTGAGTGACTCACACTTGACATATTTCACAACTGACATATTTGAAAGAAAAAAGTTTTATAAAATTAATCTGTGTTGTTTTTCAAAATTTCAAAAAAAGACAGCATGTTAAAGCTAATATTATAGATAGATAGATAGATAGATAGATAGATAGATAGATAGATAGATAGATAGATAGATAGATAGATAGAGAGAGGGGACATACTAGGAGCTAAGAACTCCATCAGTGTGCTATGGATGACCCGTCCTTCATGTCAAGGAACATTATTGGTGACGAAACTTGGGTTTATGGGTATGAACCTGAGACGAAGCAACAATCTTACCAGTTAAAAAAAAGCCCATCACCTCCATCACCTCAAAAAAAGGCAAGTCAGCTTGACCAAGTACATGCTCATGATCGTTTGTCATTTGCAGCATTCCGCATCAAGAATTTATCCCAAGGGGCCAGACCGTCAATAATTAATTCTACATCCAGATTTTAATTCAATTAAATTTATTTTAAAAACTTTATCTAACAACATAGGGATAATTTAAGGCATGAAGAGTAGTTAAAAAAAAAAACTGAGCAAATACCAAATAAAAAAAAACATAAAATACAACCATGGGTTCCTCTAAGCAGCTGTGTAAGACTCTGAAAATGAAAGTTATTGATGCCCACAATGCAGGAGAAGGCTACAAGATAGCAAAGCGGTGTCAGCTTGCAGTTTCCAAAGTGAAAAATGTAATTAAGAGATGGCAGTTCAGGGGAACTGTGGAGGTCAAGATGAGATCTGGAAGACCAAGAAAACTCTGAAAGAGAAATGCTCATCTGCTGGTCAGAAAGACAAATCAAAACCCAATTTAACTGCAAAAAAACCTGCAGGAAGATTTAGCAGGCTCAGGAGTGGTGTTGCACCGTTCCACTGTGCAGTGATGCTTGCACAGACAATACCTTCATGGAAGAGTCAGCAGAAGAAAACCTTACCTGTGTGTCCATCATAAAATCCAACGTCAGACGTATGCAACAGGACATCTACAGAAGCCTGATGCATTTCGGAAACAAGTGCTGTGGACTGATGAAGTTAAAATAGAACTCTTTGGCCACAATCAGCAAAGGCATGTTTGGAGGAAAAAAGCATTTCATGAAAAGAACACCTTGCCAACTATTGTGTTGCAGCCAGGAAACATTGCACGGGTGGAGGGAAGAATGGATTTCCACTAAATATCAGCAAAATTCTGGAAGAAAACATCACACCATCTGTAAAAAAGTTGAAGCTGAATAGAGGATGACTTCTACAACAGGACAATGATCCTAAACATACCTTGAAGAGACGCAAGCTGAAGATTTTGGAATGGCCATCACAGTCCCCTGATTTAAACATCTTTGAAAATTTGTGGGTAGATCTTAAAAGAGCTGGGGATGCAAAGAATATTACAGAACTAGAAGCCTTGTGCTAGAAAGAATGGGAGAAAATCCCAAGTACAAGAATTTAAAGACTTTTATCTGGCTAGGAAAAGCAGGCTGTGATATCTGCCAGACTTGTTCTTACTACTGTTAGTACTGATTATGTAGGGGCCAAACATTTGCATAGTGCCAAAATACTGCTTTTATTATTTTTGTTCAATTTATGGCATAGGAAGTAACTTTAAATCAATTGTTTGCTGAAAATATTGTGCACTTTTTTCCAGCTGAGAGATTTGAATAGGACATTTCAAGTACAAAGTTTACTTTACATTGTACTTAAAATTTGACTGCTGTAATTTGAATGGCACATGTTGTTAGGGTTTGAAAGCATCACGCTTGTTTCTATCTCTCCCTCATTTTCCTTTTTTTCTCTTTGTCCCTTTTAAGCCCCACCTACAGTATAATAACTGATATCCAGGTGGATATCTGTGGGGGCATATTTAATATCTGTCTTTGCTGTGATTAAACAAGAGAGTAAACATTGACACCATTGTGTTTATACGAGTTTCTATCCCTGACAGCAAGCATGTCAGAGCTGATAAGCATATTAACGGATGATAAAAGCACTGAGATGTTTAACTATATGAAGGTCTGTAGGACTGAAAAAAGGTTAGAGCAGCTGTCTGCCAAAATATGCCTCCATCAAGAAATAATTAATTCTACAACATTCTAAATTGCAAAAATCCATGTTGTTTTATTTACGAATAATACATGCTACAAAACCAACTAGCTTCTAAAACAAGACTGAATCCCAAATTCGAGTACGAGTATTTTAGAAAATGTGGTATCGAGGCCGATTCCAGATACCGGTATTGGTGCATCCCTACTATTTGGTATGTGGATCAAGAGATGTACACAATATTCAGTGCACTCTCTTTATATTGAACAATCTTTGGGATTCAAACACGAAACCTTAGTAGGTTATATGGCAAAACACAGGCTAAGACCTGAAACAAAGGAGACATAGAGATGAACCTAACTAGAGACATGGAGAAACTATAGACACAGACAGACTGGAGTCGGGACAGGACTAAGGACAATGAGAAACTAAGGACACTGAGAAACTAAGGACTGAACGGGTTAGTGGTTAGTTGGGTTAGTAGCTAAACTAGTTATTGTTAGGTTGGTTGATAACCTAACTGGGTTAGTATTTAAAGGAGTTAGTGGCTAACTGGGTTAGTTAATGACCTACCAGGGGAACCAAGACACAAAAGACTAATCACATGAGGCTAATCCACAATAACGGCTAAACCTCCTAGAGACTAAAGCCACTAGTGGCCAATCCACCTAGAGGCTAAACCTACTGGACGCTAGAACAGTAACAAGACAGCTCCATGAATCCACACGACAAATGAACAAACATAAAACTAGAGCCTTTCTTTATACAGAGGTTAAAGAACACAACTAAAACAAACTAAAACAAACCAAAACACATGCCCACATGACATTACTATTTAACTCTCTACCCAGTTTCTCAGAATAAACAGCTTTTTATAAAGTTTCTAATGAGCTACCTCGGTTCAGGTGAGCTCCCTCATCACCTGACCGAGGTGCCTACAAACTAAACCTACAAAACAAAACTTAATCGGGCAAACAGTGCACTCTAGGGGTGAACCCTTACAAGTTCCAGTAAGAATTTAAAACTATTTTCACCCCTGTTAATTACACCAAGTGTCGGTCAAATAAATGACAGATGCCAGCTTGAAAATCCTATTTCCAATATTATAAAAATATTGCTGGAAAATATTCTCCAACTAGCATAAAAGCTAGTTAATGTATTCATATCCTCCAGACTGGACTACTGTAATGCATAAAAATATGATCATATAACCCCACTATTATTATCCCTGCAATAGCTACCTGTTAGAATTGATTAAACTAAATGGTTTAGCGTCCATGTATCTAGCCAGTCTTCTATAATCCACCATGCTCCTTAAGATCACAAAACTCTGGATTTCTGGTAGACAGAGGTCAACCCTAAGAGGATCCCGAGGCATCCAAAAGAAGAACCACCTCCAGCAGGATTCTGATTTGTGATGGTTTGGAGCTACATATGCTGCTTCCAAGCTCCCCCTCTGCCCTCTGTACCCGTCTGACTCACCCTGGTGCAATCATGATGCCCAACTGGACTCCATGTTAACTTTGACATCTTCTGTTATATTGAACTACCAGCTGCCTAAAATACCCAAATGAAGATGGGTTCCCTGTTTCTACTTTCTAATCATCATGATCTATACACGTGGCCATTAAGAATGCATGCTTTTTCCCACAAAATCCTGCAATTCGCAATTTTATTTTGTTTTACAATAGATCTTTTATGGTGAATGTGTATATGTGCATCATATTTTCATAATGATGAAATAAGATGCCCAAAATCGTTCATTAAAATTCAGAATAAAAAAATTCTTATATAGTTTTTTGTAATGTAAGACATGGCAATGTCTTGGTTAAATGGTCGTAAAATTAATTTAAATACCTGATAGAAGGTCTACAATTGATAGCTAGAGAATCACTGTAAGCATGCAGTTAAAACAGTTTGATGTATTACAGTTAATAATCCACAATTGCACAATATACAATAAGATTCATTAACATGTACCGGGGAGCTTCCTGTTCTTCTAAAAGGAGTCTGTGTAGAAACCTGTGGGAACGGATTGCGAAAGCGTATGCACGGAATTATGAATTTGTGGGTACTGATTACAAAATCTGAGCGCACAGATTGTTAAAATGAGGGAACAGTTTACGAATTGGTGGGAACGGATTATTAAACTGAGGGCACAAATTGCAAAACCGTTGTCACAGATTGTTTTATTTTCTCCTCTAGGTGACTTCCAGAGCTCCGTACACAGACCCTGTTACTAAAGGGAGCAACTCTTCTGTAACCCAAGGTCAGTCCATGTGCTGGTTGTACACAGTCACACGTATAGACAGATACTTATTGTGTGTCCAGCCAGTTTAAAATTACAAAAGATCAATTCTGAATCCAGACCCCTTGCTTTTTATCAAACAGGTGGCTGATCATTTTCACTGTCATAACTGTTTATTAAAAAAAAAAAAAAAAAATACAACAACACAAGCTTTTGTAATGCGGGGGGGGCTTTTTATTCTTAGCTCTGAATATCAATAAGCTACATGAGGCAGATAGATAGCAGGGTCATAAGCTAAACAAAAACTGAACCAAATAGCTACTGTGAGCTAAATGTATCCAAAATGGGGTGAAATACATTGGAATATTTACACCACAGCTGATGCCACCGGGAGCTAGAATGTTTGTGCTAAGCTACATAAAGCAGTATGGTAGCATGAATAGCAGTGTTTTCTACGTGCTACCCTAAACTATGTATGTGACATTGAAAGACAATGCTACATATAAGCTGGCCAAAGCTAGCCAAAATGAGGAAAAGTAAGATAATTTGAGATTTATATGATCAGAATAAGGATTATATGAGACTTAATAACTCACCCATGGTAGCAGCTTGCTGGATTCTCCTCCGGTGGAGCAAATAACTCTTTAAATCACACCTGTTCTCTGAGTTTCAGTGTTGTTCGGAAGAAAAGCTAAACTCCTCCCACTGTCCAGAACATTCTGTAGCGCTTCGGAAACCTGTACAGCGCGTGACATCTTTTATACGTGCAGGAAACTCACGGAGGCTGTGCGTGTGCCTGGTTTGTGTGTGCACGTGCAGGGGGCGTGGCCTTGTATTTAGCGTGCTTCTACAGCATTTTACCCTGTGAATAGCATGTGGGCGTGTCCTGTCTCCGGTCATTATCAGATAATTGAGCGCGACGGGAAGACTGTGCCTATGATGGATTTATATAGAAATATTAATCATGTCGGTGTGTGAAGTATTGCCGGAGTTTCAGTTCATTTTCGTGACAGGTTTCAGAAAGATATTCACGGACCCTGAGTCGGCTGAAAGCGCACCCTGTTTATTTTCTTTATTTTACAAAGGCACAATGTTTTGTTCATATAGTGAGTATACATAAGTAAAAGTAAACCCTTTAAGATTCAAATGATGCACTACACTTTTAGTATTTTAAGTTCTTTTTACGGTTACCAGAAAAAAATGCACTTGGGCCCGCCGGTGCCTACGTCGACCCCTAAGTTTTAATATTTATAGCATACACTTTATATACTATTTGTCCACCGTATAGCACTATTGAGTGTATCTAACCAATTCTGTTTATCCCGCAGCCAACGAGCATAATGAAAAGTCTGATATTTATCAATTATGAGCAAGGTAACATAAGATCTGGGCAAAATTTAAACTTTAAAATATATGACCAAGACAACAGTTCTTTATAAAGAAACAAGAATTTATTTGAGTAATCTATGATACATGAAACTATGCTACTTTTAACACAGGCGCACACACAGACACAGGTGAAGGTTAATTAACTTTTCTAGTACTGTTTACGAGATCAAAGAAAGTGACAAGAGCAGAGTCTTGGGTTTCATCGTACGGTTTAGTTATAAAATGAGCATAAATTTTCAGCAAGGTATGCAGCTTTGTTTGTTATTTGTGTTATGTTTCATTCTTATCTTGTGGTTTGCCTCCAGCGAAGGGAATCACTGCATGTGTATTGATTAGTTGGTGCGCTGGGTTGAGATGACGTCTCTTGGGAAAGTCCTTCGGTGAGGCGTTGGTTGCCTGGTTACCGATGACGGCACTGTGGAACGTTTTCTGAGGGTTTCATCATTGCAGCACAAGAGGTCTCACTGAGAATTCACGGAGAGCAGATGACCCTAGCAAAGGCGGCTTTGCGCCCACAAGGGTAGAAGCCCAAGCTTTTTGGACGTGTTGCAGGAGTGACTCTTCGACACAGATGATGGGTTCCTTCTTTAGACGAAGGAATGCGCCTTCTGTGACTAAGACCAGTACAGACGTGCTCCGACGCTGGGTTTTGACCCTTTGTGTCAGTCCGTCCCACAGGTGATTGTTATATGGTTGACTGGATATGGTTACGGGACTTAGCCGTGTCTCACATGGTTACCCCCTTTTGCGCATATATTATGCCGGATTTTTCGGTGTCACGTCTGGCTCATCCGGTGGTAGTTTTTTAATACTTTTATAAAGTAATTTTGCATAAGCTAGTTTATGCTGTTTATACAACACTGTTCTTAAAACAAGCCATGAACTTTTCCCTTTTGAGTTTGCCCAATTCCATGATTCCTTCCACTCATGAGGTTTGTATGAGTGTTTTCGTCCACACGATCCATCCCAGTGATAATTCCGCTGTTTAGGTCGGGTACCAGCATAGGAGTCTTGTTTTTTGTTGGACGAGGGTGCATTCCACTGTTTGTGTGGCAGCTTTGCATTTGTCTTTACTTTGGGTGCCCTCCATAACCAGCGCTGACTCAGAGTGTTGAAGTCCCAAACTGCTGTGTTTTTAACATCCTCTCCTGAAGCCATCTTCTGTTTCTTGTAGGCTTCCGGTGCCAAGTCTCGCAACTGCTGAGCATTTATTGTTCGTGGATATGCGAGAATCCCGAGATGGTGTCTTATTCCAGGATGGAGGTTTCATGTCTCTTTTGTTCTGAGTGGCGAAGTGTGCTTGTCTGAGTCAGCTGCAGTAGGCTTGCATAGGTTTGTGACGACCTTGTCTTGTTTCCAGCGCAACCACTAATCCTTGTTCTGACTCAGGGTCAGCAAATTCTTTGATGACAGCTTCTCAGAGCAGATGGTAGTCAGTCTTTGTGTGAGCAGGCTGCCGGTCTAGGAAGCTGCGCATTTGCTGGATGTTTTGGGAAGCAAAAATAAAATCTACATTGATCAGTGATGTGGGGTCTCATTTCTAGATGGAAAACAATATCTCGTAGATAAGTGTGGATGTCTTGGCTGCCTGGCATATGTGACCTGAATTTGTTTACGCCGTGCGATGCTCTGTGGCTGAAGGGAGGAGGTTCTTAATGTTTGGCCGTCAGGTAGGGTTCTTTGGAGGGAGCTGGGGGATGTATCGTCCCCGCCCCATCACTTCTTCCACTCCCTGGACATGGTCTGCGGTGTGAGACATGTTTTGATGGGGTTCTAGAACCATGACTGACACAGATTTGAGAACAAGAAGCAAACAAAACAAGCAAAAACAGGAGAAACAGATGTGTGAGTGAGGCCGAGTGTGGTTCTCTGTGACTGTGGTCCTCTGGTGGACGTGCTATTAAAGGGGAGTCTCTGTGGGAAGAGCTAGTGAACACACAGCACAGCACAGCTAGAGGACAGAGGCAGAAAAGAAAAACAACAAGGGTACTCCTACATAAAAGGATGCTCCTACATTAAGGGGTTTTGAAATGGCGATTTCTCAGTACCAGGACTGCAATTATTATTTTAAATTTCCTCTAGGTGAAAGAAAACAATAATAATGACAGTACTGGTTTACTCAGCTAGTAGGATTAACAGCTGTACACCAATTGAAACACTTCTAGACACGTCTTCAAATTTCTGTGGATAGTTTCCTAATTGACCTGCTTTAGTCGTGGCAGGATCCTAGCATGAAAAGGAAAGGTATGGTGAGAGTCAGACGCCTTTGAACCAAAGAATTCACATTTCACCAATTTGCAATCCTAGAATAGCAGGAGTAGTCATATCAGAAAAGGAAACTGAGAAAGAAAAAAGTATAGGATTTTCTCCTAATGTTAGGACACTTAACAGGGTTGACAGAGTAGTGGTACTGTTGGGTCAGTTTAACAGGAAAAACAGCTGACCTAAGTATTGGGAAGACTATGTTCCCTTTGGGGTTTCGCTAACTGGCTGATACCCTTTACACTAGGCTCAGTGATGACCCAAATGAGGATGAGTTCTCTGAGACTGGTTCTTCAAGGTTTCTTCTTATTGCCATCTCAAGCACCAGTTAGTTTTAATTGGCTCCTTCTCCACTGCACGAATGCTGACGCCTGCTGCATGCTCACAGTGCAATACTGGGACCGAGATTTTGGTTTCACACCCAGCCAGCACCAAGTTACTCATAAGGGGTGACTCACACGCTGTAACTCACTGTGAGAATAACCATCACTGGACCAGTCAAGCACTAGGGAACATACTGTCAATGACCAGGCTTAAGTGAAGGGAATCCTATGAGGTTTGGGCTCAGCTAGTTAAAACTGAGTGAGAAAAAGTAAGACCTAATGGATAGGGAGAAAACTTGGTTGCAAAAGGAAATTTGAATTTCAACTCATGAATTGTAGCTAATTATTGAGTTTTAATTAGCACTAAAATTGGTAGGATCAATTTGTAATTAACTTAATCGATCACCTATCATTGAATTAGGGACCCAACTTTAATTGATTACTTAATGCATTTTAAAATTTCAAAGCAATAATGATGGTTGACGATTAAGCTTGAGTGATGTTTATCATTAAAATCATACAAGTAGTTACAGTTAAGCTAATCCAACAGTATCTGTACACTGAACGCCGAAACTGTAATCATTTATGAAATTTAACTAAAATTTTAGATTAAAACAATTAGACAATGATCAACATTCAGAATATGGAGTGAGTCAGAAAAGTAAAGGGGAAAAAACCCACTTAAGGTTAAGGATAGATGTAAAGAGGTTAGGACACTTAAACGACCATTTTTGCAATCACAACCAAAATATGCTAAGTGGTAACTGCTAGCCTTAGATGCTACTAGCATGGATGCTACATGCACATAGGCTACCATTTAAACACGCTAGGTATGCTAACTAGCATAAATCAGTTGTACATGATGCCTAGCATAAGTTAAGATGCTGCAAGGCGTTGCACACTTAAAAGTTATCCTGGAAGAAGTTATTTCCGGTTTCCGGGTTACGGTCATTACTACGGTGACGTACACCACTTAAACAAGCGTGCACAGTTATGGGTCATCAGTGAAAGTCGGCACATTTAACACTGAGCAACCCAAAAGCACTATTTAGATTTTGCTCTTTATAGCATGACTGATATTGACGCCACTCGTCAGAATGAGGAAAATAAATTGGTTGTTACTACACTTAACACAACAACGTTGCTGAGATCTCGGTGGATCTCAGCCCTTTGTCAGACAAAGCATACAAAGACACAAGACGCACAAAACACACGATTAACAAATTATTGGCTTCAGTAGACACGCAGATCGAAACATGACTGCCCTCTACAGATGATGTACCGGAGACAAATACCTAACTACTGCCAAGTTTTTTTCACTTATTGTGAATCATGAAGAGTAACCTTAACTAAGGTGAATGAGGCCGGCCTTTCATGGACCATAGCTCTTACCATTCTTGCTCTGCTCTGGAGTCCAACAGCGTTAAAAATGGCATTGTAACCTATTCAGACTGATAAATGTCAATGCCACACTTTCCAAATTTTTATTTGTAAACAATATAATTTTCCCCCTACTTTCTAGTAATGTGCCACTTTATGTTGGTCTCTCACATAAAATAAAAAAAAATCTAAATTTACATTTGTGGTTGTAACATGACAAAATGTGGAAAATTTCAAGGGGTATGAATACTTTTGCAATTCACTTTGTTTTCTTGATTCAACAGATGTGGCAGTAATCAGGCTTGTGTGTGGCAAGTGAAACTCTTGGTTTCAAAAAAATATGCACCTCCAGGATTCGGATTCAATTCCCGACCAGGTTCGATACCACCCACAAATATAACATTAAGTCAAAGCAAGCAGTGCCTTTCATTTAAGTGGATTTTATTTGGGTAAAAAAAATACTTTAACACAAACATAGTAGGAAGACATCACATTGGATTAAAGTGTATTTTAAATAAATAAATAAATAAATAGTGGCGCTACAAAAAGATCAGCCATAACATTATCAATATATTAATACACTTATATTAAGCCCAGTATTTTGTAGTTCCCTTGTACCCTTGTACCCTGGCACTTCAAGGCATGACACCACAAGACTTCTAGGGGTGTTTTGCAGTGTCTGGCACTAGGAAATTGACAGCAGATCCTTTAAATGCTGTGAGTTGTGGGGTGGGGACACCATGACTTGGACTTGTTTGTCCAGTGCATCCCATAGGTGCTTGTTCGAAATCGGGGGAATGTGTAGTCTGGGTATGTTTCCTTGTGCTCTTTGCCTGCTGGGACCAGGGCGTGGTGGACTGTGGTGCACAGTGTTTTGGTACCTTTCTTTTGTGGCCGATGTTGACTTTTTTGTGCTGCATTGGCTTTTCTGTGGAATGAGACCAGAGTTGAACTTTGAGCCCCGTGAGCATGGACAAGCTTTAGGTGCCCAAAATCCTGTCACCAGTTTACTCGTATACAATTTATAATCGATTATAATGTAATAATGTTTTGTTGTGGCAATGTTACAGCTGATCAATTTACTAGGAGTACAAACTCCAACCTTGTTGCTGGAAACAAAAACTACTTTTCTTTTCAGCTGACAGATTTGAATAGGAAATCTTAAAGCTACAGGCAGAAGACTATGTTTTACTTTACCTTTTTACTTGTAATTTGAATAGTGTGTCCTCGTGTCACCTGGAGTCTCGGCTTATATAAAATAAAGAGAAAGATGTAAAAAGAACATCATGGGGTTTACCTGTTGTGGTTATCTATATAAAGAAAAGAGGTCTGTACATTGGTGTTTCAATGACATCATTATGTTTCATACACTGGAGAACCCAAAAGCAGTCTAAAAACATTCTGTCTGTATGTTGTAACAAGGCTAGTGCAAGGTAAGCAATGAATAGGCATAAGAATATTAGCAAATCAGCACCTCTGTTAGTCGAATTAGCTACAAAAATCACTACATAGTGTTAGGGAAGAAAGTCACAACTCTACCTTATTGTAGAATAGGTACTGGTTCTAAAGGCAATAGAGGCAATAACTAAATTAGTTAACCTGTTGTTCATTAATAAATAGATCAAATAACAGTTTTGGCAGGTCACAACTGTTCTTGAGTTAGCACATCCCACTGCAATACTAGTAATATTCTTTTTCTGTCACTTTCTCTCGCGACCCCCCCCACCCCCACCAAAGAATATTTCCACCATTATACTGATGCAAGGACGATAACAAAGCTTTACAGCCTCTTTTGGGCTCGTAGGGAATTCTGTCGCATTTGTTAGCATTGTTAGTGTCGGGAAAAAAATTGCAACATGTTAAAAAAAAATTATTGTTGCCTCCTGACATTAATGCCTCAGTCACCCCTTGGTTACAATTATTTAGTGCCATTGTGGAGACATTATCAGGTTTTATCACCTCCTTAACTGTTCAGCAGCATTCGGCAGCCAAAAATCCTCATATTAAATAAAGATGGTAGTAATGACAAAATTGAAAACATAAAGTTAAATTACATGTTAAAGTTTGATGCATAATAAAAATGTTTTGATCTAAAAACACATGAGATCTGAGGAATATAAGTGCAAAAGCTGCCAACTTTTCAGAAAAGCGTGGAGTGATATTCTGAAAATAAGGGGATCAGCTTTGATCAAAAACAAAACACTGAATCACTATTTATATTCATAAGAAAATTGAGGAATAACACACTTGATTAAGAGAGAATCCAACAAAACACAATATTGTGTGTTATGTCTAATGTCGCTTTCTCTCTCTCTGTTTTTTTCTTCCCAGCATGCAAGTGTCTCTTAATCATAATTGTTAGTCTTTGAGTGTATTATTAATATTAAAAGTACTGTCCATAAAATACTGTAATTCCCTCTTTGGATAATACTCTCACTGCCCTTTATACATTTAGGCATTTGGCAGACGCTCTTATCCAGAGCGACTTATGCACTCTTCAGTCGTCCAGGTGGTGCATTTGCGTGCAGCTTTTTTATGTAATTGATGCCTCCCGCAGCAGTAAGTGAGTTTTGATTTTAGCAGGATTATGGAAATATTATTTCTCTTCACTCTGTCCACTTATTACTAGCCAGCTGAGCGCCCTAATGCCACCTTGGCACTGCCTCTGTATACCGTCACTGATTGCAACAACTTCAGGGCAAATTTTAAATTCACTTGTATAAGTGAATTTTACATGCTGAAGTCATTTTCAGACAAAACTTTTTTGTTATTTTTTGATTTCTCATCAATTATTGAACAGGCTGACAATGAAAGAAGTGCAACTCAGCGTTGAAACAAGGTGTACTATACAAAACTTTTTATATTTTCAATTAATAATAATACTGTACATGATTAAATATGTATTCCATGAATAGTAACACTGATGACATTGAAGCTGAGCACTTCAAAGATTCAAAGTTGAGTACTTACACTAGTCAGAGGTAAAACGTTGTACTGTAGCACGTTCATAGGTAAAAAATTGTAAGTCTAGGGTGACAGCACTACTGAAGATCAAAAGTATGCCTAATCTCTGCATTTGAATACACAGATGAGCTGTTGGAACAGTCAGAGGAAGTAATACATTGTAAAACAAACAAACAAACAAACAAAGAAAATACTATTACTAAAATGACCAATAATGACAAAATGTAAAGAACTGGAATCTAAGAATCTAATATATTGCCCAAATAATTAGGCATAAATACTCATTGCTGTAGTTATGACATTAATCACTAAAAAATTTCGTTCTGTGCTTATTATTCAGCCGTGTTAATTGTTTCGTTCATTGTCTTGTAACTGCTTTTTTCTCCCTGTTGTGTTGTTTGTGTGCACCCGTTGTGTATGAGTTTGCGGTTAGCTGCTTTATTTAACTCCTGTTGTGTTTTTTTGTAGTTACAAAGGCTTGTCTATGTATATACACGTTCACAAAGCTGAGCTTCTTTATGTTTTTTTTTTGTCTTCCTGTTTTTTAAAATTGTTTTAATTTGATTATCTTATGTATAATTATTTAACAACATAAAGTGATTGTCTACATAATGATTTCATTAAACCCGATCAGTTAATAGTGGCTTGAAATAAGGTTGAAAAACAAGTGATTGTGTTGAATACACTGATGTACAGTGGTAAGGGCTACATTGGAAAACTTAAGATGGACTGTGACCTGACCAAATATACTGTACGTATGTGCAAATTAATCAGGTTTACTAATTCGGAGTACAGACTGTTTCACTGAGCTGCTTTCCAAACACTACAAATGTAATATCCATACTAAAGCTCGCAGTGTTTGGCCATACTGTAGGAGTTGTTGAACTATTGACGATGTTGTGCTGATGCTAATTTGCATGTGATTTTCATTTGTTTTCAGTCAAGCTGAAGTCAGGAAGTTGTAAGGTTTTGAGTAAACGTTTACAGAGCTTAGACACATCACAGCAAAGATGAGATCTCTCTTTTTAATCTGTCTCCTGTTGGCAGTTTATGGGATGACTGTAAGTGTGGTCAGAGAATACTTTTATGTTTCACAACAGATGGACTGGACTACAGCTCAGAACTACTGCAGAGAGAATTACTGGGATTTGGCCACCATCACCACTGACGCGGAAAATCAAAACGCCGTGATGTTTCTAAAAAGAGAAAGCGTTTATTGGGCTTGGCTTGGGCTGAACAGAACTGCACCACATGAACAAATCTGGCAGTGGTCTGGTCAGGAAGAAGTAAATTACACAAGCTGGTACCAAGGCGACCCCAATGATCTGAGTCCTGGAGAGAGTTGTGCTGTTATCTCTACTGAAGGCTGGTATGATGTTGGCTGTAATACAGGGAATCATCTTATTTGTTATAGAAGTTTCTCGATGGTGAAGGAAAGTAAAACATGGGAGGAGGCTCTTCAGTACTGCAGGAGTGACTACACTGGCTTGGCTGTTGTGGATTCAGAAACACTGCTAGACCTGCTTAAAACAGAGACAGAACAAGCCCAAACAACCAGAGTGTGGACGGGCCTGCGCTTCCTCAGTGGAAAGTGGGTTTGGGTGAACGGGACACTGCCGAAGAGCCTGGTATCACTGCCTTCATGCCCAGTCGAACCCTATCGCTGTGCTGCGTACAACGTCAACACGCATATCTGGGAGAACAGAGACTGCAATGAGGAGCTGAATTTCCTCTGCTATAAATAAGGGTGAGAAATAAACATCCAGATCATTAACCATTGTTTAAGCTTCAATAATAATCTCATAATGCAGTATTAATTTAATAATATTATTTTATACTATTAATATTAATATATCAATAACTATATATAATTCCTTTCAACAGATGACATTCTACAAGTGAAATAAGAAGAATATGTTTATTTAGAATCAGAATTAATTTAGTTCTTATGTAGTATTGTTGACAGTAAATAGAAATTTTTACTAAAGAAACAAAAAAAAATCTCTATACAAAGAACATGACACTTTCAAAGCATGTATCAATTTTAGAGTTACTCATACTTTGTTAGTTTATAGTTGATATAGTTAAACTCAGAATATATTAAGGTACTTTTGAAAAACATAATCTGAGGTATTTTTTACTGTCTACTGTGTACATTGCATCATTGGAGCCGGGAAAATAAATTCATTGTTCATGTCTTCAGCTAATCGAAGTCTCACCGATATATGTCTACAGTTGTGGATTCTTTAATATTTTAATTATATACACAGTGGGTCAAATTGTAAATAATAATAATAACAACAACAAAAGGAGGTATGGGGGGTATTCCAGAAAGCTGGGTTAAGTTACCATTCGGTAAAACTTAACCTCAGGGTTGATTTACTCCAAACCCGCATATCATGAGTATGTCTGTTCCAAAACCCCTGAGAAGAGAAAGTTTAATCAACCTCCTACTGGTTACCCAGAGTTAATGCACGTGCACGGTGCATACATAAAGACATTTTCAATGGATCGCCGATTTCACGAGTCAAAATGGAAAATCAAAGTGAAAAAAAGCGAGCGGCATACTTCACAGAGGCAGAGTTGGAGGTGTAAATGCACCATATGACGAATTTAAGCCAATAATAATGAAAAAAGCAACACGACTGCATCGGCTAAAGAAAGAAACATGGTTTGGAAAAAAATAACGGGCAGAGTAAATGTGTGAGAGTATTAAATAGCACATTTGACATCAGCTTCCCTTTTATTATACACTGTAAAACCTAATGCTCAAAGTAATTAAACACATTGAGTACCGTTAACTTAAATAATTGCAATTAGGTCAAATTAATAGACCTTTTGGAGTATTCACAACCTTTTGATATTTTAAGTAATCGTGAGTACGTAAGTAACAGTAACCCTCACCTTAAAATTCCACCTTCTTAAACTTTATAGAGCACTGGTGGCTCAGTGTTAAGTGTTTCACCTGCCGTGTGAAAGACCCGGGTTCGATTCCCAACAACTGCAACAATAATTTATTAAAAAAATA
>QMIH01000610.1:286971-303412 GCA_003987875.1 Clarias batrachus | reverse complement strand
TATATATAACATATATATATAGCAAAACACAATGAGATGTACAACTTCTTTTGAACGTTTAAAATTTTAAACCGAGTAATTCATCACCATTGAGTGCATTAAGTTCGATAGATACTCTTATTTCTACTGGTTTACAATGTACTCACAATTCGATGTTTTTAACTCCGGATCCGAGCTGGCCAAGCGAGATCCTGGGGGAAAACAAAGGGCGCGACTCAAAGCGGTGGCCCCGTGGGACACGAGCCGGCGTCAGGAACAGGCTGAGAGCACATGCAACATCGCACACCTCTGCCTAGCATCCTGCTCGCCAATGTCCAGTCACTGGAGAACAAACTCGATGACCTCAGGGCCAGGATAAAGTTCCAAAAAGACATTCAGGACTGCAACATCCTCTGCTTCACCGAGACATGGCTGAAACCATGACCACGGACCACGCCATACAGCCGGTTACATAGCCGGCCATACAGAGTTCTTCTCGGTTGACCGCATGGACAGGACACGGAACTCTGGGAAGTCAAGGGGAGGCGGCGTGTGCTTAATGGTAAACAACAGCTGGTGCAACAGCGCAAGCGTTGTTCCTCTTACACACTCCTGCACACCCAATCTGGAACCATTGACCATCAAATGTTGTTCTTTTTATCTTCCTCGGGAGTTTACATCGGTCATAATCAGTGCCGTTTACATTCCACCACAAGCGGATACGGTCAGTGCCTTATGCGAGCTGCATGAGGCACTCGTACAGCAACAAACGCATTTGGTCTCTATAAAACAGGTGGCTGATCATTTTCATGGTCACAACGGTTTATAAAAAAGGATAAAGAAACATAAGCATGATAATAAAATTACTGTCAATAAACATCAATAACTATTGACCATGCATAAAGACAACACAAACTTTTGAAATGTTATACAACCATTTATACTTTTTGCATTACGATTTACATTTACACCTTAAAATCAAAAACATCTGTAAGCTACATGAGGAAGTATTTTAGGCAACGGTGTTTGTGCTTCATAACATGTGTCATAAGCTAACCAAAAACTGAACCAAATAGCTACCATAACATGGAGCTCTCCAAAACGGGGTGTAAATGACCCAGTTTACAAGGTGAATATTTGAGTGGTCACAGAATATTGTTGTTTTATTTGTTTATTTCCTACTTGATGTTGATCTGTATTGCCTTGGATTTAGCTTTATTTTGAGGACTTTTGTTTTGAAATAGCGTCCGTAGGGGCGGGGTTTTAGTTTTCTGGCAGCAGAAAGAAAGTTTAGACTGGAATGTTCTAGCACCTCCAGAATTGGCACAAGCTCTTACGTTGGTGTTCATTGATTTAAGGATATTTTGTSTCTTTTTTCAATAAATCAAAAATAACCATCAGTCAAGTGTTGACCATCTTTCTGGGGGGATGCTACACGGGGTGAAATATATTATAAACATTTACACTACAGCTGATACTGACAACATTCTGTAATCTATTACAGGTGGCATTAGCTTAGCCACCTGTGAGCTAACCTGTTTGTGCTAAGCTACATAAGGCAGTWTGTTARCATGATTTAGCAGTGTTATCTACATGCTAACCAAACCATGTAGGTGACATTAAATGACAATGTTTCACATAAACTGGCAAAAGCTTGTGAGGAAAAATAAATTATTAGTTTTATATTATCAGAATAAGGATTATATAAGATTTAAAMACTTAYCCATGSTAAYAGCTTGCTGTATTCWCCYCCTTCGTTCTCTGTTGGAGTCTCAGTGTTGTTCTGAGGTAAATCTAAACTCCTCCCACTGTCCAGAACATTCTGTAGAGCAGGAAACTTATCGGATCTACTGTGTGTGTGTGTGTGTGTGTGTGTGTGTGTTTGTGTGTGTGTTTGGGGGCGTGCCCTTGTGGTGTAGATTACGCTGACTGTTTCCCTGTGAACAGCGTGTGGGCGTGTCCTGTCTCAGGCCATTATCAGATAATGAAGTGTGGCAGAAAGACTGTATCTCTCCTTAGATTCATATGGATTACATAAACTGAGAACATTTATTTTTGATTACGCTTGCTTCATTTGCTTTCTATAGATATATACAGTAGGTAGACAAGGGGACTGTCTTTTATCGCCATGCTTAACAAACTGACAGCGGCCGAAATAAAACAGTCTGATTTCAAAGTAATTCGTTAAATGACCACCAGGTGGCATTTTCACCCGCCGCAGTTTTAAAATAGAATTAAGTCATTAAAAAGTTATAATATATTGTATCGAAGAAATACTATAGGGATGGTAATTTCCACATCTGTGTATTTTATACAACAAACATGAAAAGTCTGCGAAAGGACAGCGCGTGAACGAGCTGCACGAGCTCCCGCAGCATCTACGTTTCCGCGCAGAGGCTGCCTTCGCATCCCTGCCACCGAAGAGGAAAAGGCCGCAGAGGAAACGGCCGCAGAGAGTTCTCCTTTAACCCTTTCCTTCCCCATTTAATAAAATTAAATTAAATTAAGTGTTTCATGGTGCTGCCCTTGCAACCTTGGGTCGAACCCGTTACAAAGATTTGTACTGAAAACTTCTAACTAAAAAGTGGCAGCTGGCATGCCCAAAAATAGGATTATTTTTTTATAGTCTAAATAAAAATTATTTTCTAAACGTGGTCTATTGTTTAGTTCCTCGTCTTTAATTCCCTACCTAGTCTAATCAGCACTCAACCACACACAAAGTTTTCCAGAGTGAGGGGAAATTTTGTTGTACTCAATAATATTTATGCAGTATAATCAGGGCCTCTTATTCCTATTTATCCTGGGTTGTTGTTGTTTTAGTGCTACTGTGTGTGCTTCATAATGTCACACAACATTCAAATGCAAATAATTTACCCCTCCCCAGGTGTGAATCAGCGGTTCTCACCTATACATTCAGAGAAACTGAAACGCCTCCACACTTTAAGACCCTCTTGGATCTGAGGCTCTTCTGAAAACCTGCAGTGCTTCAGGCCTCTTTTTAAATTTGTGTCAATTTCATCTTCTGGACTTTAGATTAAAAAATTGACATTGTTACTATTTTTAATTCCTGGAATGGAAGACATTGAGATTTTCCTTATCATAACATAAACTGTATTGTTTTAATCACTCTTTACACAATTTTCTTTGGTATTTTTATAAAATATTTAAAAGTAATATTTTATAAAAATGAAAATAAAAAACAAAAGAATATTCCATTTGTATTTTTCATTTGTAAAATAGCATAAAAAAATCACGGGTTGTGTATAGAGTGATTAAAAACAATACAAGGCATGTTATGAAACTTTCAATCTCTTCCATTCCAGTGTTTAAAAAACGTCAATGTGTTAGTGTTACATGGCGTGGATTGAAGAGCTGCACCATGAGATGTTATAATGATAGGAGCCCTTATGCAGGGTTTTAGRGGGGGGGGGGGGTCAACGAAATAGGAGTTCATGAAAGAGCTTATGATACACACGGGAAGACCTTGCTGTTTGGAGATAGCGTGGGATTATTAATTAAGAAACCTAAAAGGAAACTGAAAACACAAAATAAACAGAGCTCCACCATCTACGTGAGAACAGACAGGGCTCTGGAAAATGAAACAAAAAACTTTTAAAAACTTTTTTTTTTATTCTCTCGGGGCTTATCCCTTACTGAGGATTTATTGAGAGAGGGAGAGTTTGTGCTTCACTAATAAACAAACTGAGCGTGCACGCTCTCTCTCTCTCTTTTGGATGCGCCTATAATTCCCTTTTCATACGAATTGCATTGTCTAAAATTAGATGTCTAAAATTGTTTTCCGTTAGTTTATATAAAAGCAAACATTTCGCTTTCTATATTTTTCACGTCTGTGAGGCGAGTATACACAGAGTTTCGATTCATTTTCTGATGCACTAAGGTTCACCGAAAGCAACGTGCACCCTGTTTGCTTTCATTAATTTTTTGTTGCTTCCTAGTGTTACACATTATATAATCTGAAGGCTAGATATCAAGGTATACATTTACTTTGCTTAAATTTGGGTCATTATTTATTAAAGAAAATTATGATGATCATAAAAGCCTACTGCATTTCATTCTTTACCGCAAAAACAAAAGCAGGACTGAATGACATCAACATCTGCTGATGCAAAAGCACGTCCTGAGAAATCTACTACAAATTTAAAGAACAGAAAATATAAGATCACAAAACCCTTTTTTGAAATAAAGATTTCTAATTAAACATAAAATCTAAAGGCTCACTGTGTTAACGTTTACTTTGCTTAAATTCGATCCTAATAAAATTTTAATTCTAAATTTTACTGTCATTTTAGTGATGTGATTATGAATTTGTTTAACTACAATGTTACACTTGATTTTATCTGCTACTACGTGCAGCTCTAAAGGAGCTGCGGCTCATTAATCGTTGAGAGAATTAGCTAAGGCCTTAGGCGTTGGTCTATAGTTATATAGCGCTACTCAGTGGTAAAAGCCAGCAAACACATGCCGTCGCCGTGAGGTGCGGCGGTAAAAGTAGAATACCGCTTGTCTACTATCTGTATGTATTAGATATATGAATGTGTGTGTGTACATTAACAAATAAAGACATAAAATGATGCATTACATTTATGTGTATGGTTAAAAATGATGGAGCATTGTGTTTTTAGACAACCCACAGATATTTAATAAATGTAAAATAATGTATTTACATGCTTTATTTTCAGTACTAGCTATTAAACAACAATATAATGAGCTAAAATGGTAACCAATTTTAACTACCAAAATGTTGCTGATGGACCAGCATATAAATCATGCTGGCCTATGCTGGATTTTTCAGCAGGCATGCTGGTCTGAACTTACACCAGATCAGCACTAACCAGCAAGACCAATGCTGGTGGTAAGGTTTCATCAGTGTAGATATGCCATCAAATTATTGAGCATCTTCGCCATCAAAATTACAGCATCTTTGGAGAGCTGTGACTCTAGTGATCCAGACTACAGTGACATTTCTCCAAGGATGGTGATGATGATGAAGAACAGCTGAGCTACACTTACTGAGCTGATGGTGAAAGTACTGAGGTGAATGATGGTGAGGAAGCCATCCGATATAAAAGACAGTCTGAGGCAAGGAGTACTTTATTTGTTTGCATTTATTTTTTATATATCACAAATAAAATTAATTCATATATTTCTGGAGATATAAATGCGTTCTTATTATTGGCAATGACGAAAAGAGTCTAATTCAATTTCCAAGTTTGTCATTATCTACTGAACCATCTTTGGCCACACCGATGGGCCAGCATTGGGCCAATGGATAAAATGACTGATGCCAACAGTCACTGATTACACCATTGGCCCAATGTTTGCACTGCTGTTGGCCTAACGTTGGCCCTTCAGCGGTGCTATCTGGGTGCAATTTAATTTCCAATTTCAAACTTTGCCATTACTTACTGAACCAACATTGGGCCAAACTTGTAATTATTGTAATGAATTCACTGCCGTTGGCCCGGTGTTGGCCCTTAAGCAGTGTGCTATCTGGGAAAGTGATTCCACTCTAGAATGACTCACATGACACCAGGTGCTATTTGAATGGAAAATGAGTTACACTTTGTTAACTTTCTGTTGAATTTGTAATGTAAAAGCTGTTTGTATGTGATGGGTTACATAAATGACTTTGTTTATTTTGTGTAGCCTGACATATAAAGGAACCTTTAATAAAATAGTAAATGTAATGCATTAAACATTGTTTATTAAATTTCAACTGTGTAACAACTGAAATATAAGCTAATTTAAGATGATGGAAAGAAGAAAACTTAAAAAGTACCCAACACCTTGTGGTCAATAATAAATATTTGACCCTGTAGGACAATGGGTTGTGGATATGGTATAGTTTTATATTTAACAAAATGTGATATACCAGTTTACCCAAATTGTCCCCTTTCAACAAGCATACTTATATGCAAGTACAGTAAAATAATTTGATTAAGGTGAGAAACGGCAAACACAAAACATCAAAATTTGTGATCACTTGGTGTGTAAATCACACAGAGGTCCTGTGTTGATGAACAAATGTTAAATAATGTCAAATAACCCAAATTTTTAATATTTTATTCAATTTGGTCGTCTTAATCTTGGATAGATTAGCTGTTATCCACGGATCACACTGACTGTTTTGGAAGATGGAAGGAGGAGTACCAGGAGGATTGGATTTTTTTGTCATCAAAGTTCACCATGGGGATCCACAGGGAACATATGTCCAATATAATTATTTACAATCCAATTCTAAACTCTTCTACATAGCTGGAATGACAATTTGGGAGATCCGAGAGCAACCCCAAGCTTAACCGTTGCACTGATGAGCCGGTGCTGGCACCCAGAAACAAAGATAATATTTAATATTAATAATTTAAGATAATTGCATCCAGATGTAGTCTACATTGTATGCATGTGACACTGCGAGCTCTCAGTGGCAATAGGCAATGGATAAGACCACCTGAAGGTAATCCCCCTGTAGGGTCAGGCAGACCCCCAACTAAGAGCAAACACTCGATCACATTCCAGAACCTCTTCTCCAGACATCATGGTGCCATCCCGATAACCTTATCTCATTCGGGAACATAAAGGAGAGGTTATCAAACTAAGATGCTGGATCTTAACCAGGCATGGGACAGGAAGTTTGCTGGGCTTGAAGCTACACTAAAGCCAGATGCCTCAAACTAGACGTAAAACCATTGTGTAAATTGGCGATTCTGTAAACAAATCGGACAGTTTTACAACTTCCCCCCGAGTTGGGGGGGAACCACCAAGTCACACTTTGAACATCTCAGGGCGTTTTCACACTGCGGTCCCGGATCCGTTTCCGAGTACACTTCCGAGGGACCAGTTGATTTTTGTCTGTGAGAATGTAATCGTTCCGAATTGTTCCGCGCTCGGGAACGAATCYCTGGACCGATTGCAGAGGTGGTTTCTGGAACGATTCAAACCTTCCCGAGAACGGAAGGCGGGACAAGTACACGCTCGTGCTCAAAACAGGAAGTGACGTAGTTCCAGTTCGACTCTGTACACAAACAAACGTGGATACTGAAGAATCTCTGTGAAGTAATGCCGGAGTATAGCATTTGCTAGAAATTAAGACAGACGAAAATATCCGGAGATACTCGGACACTACACATAAAAACACCGAAATATACGGAAGTATCCCTAAGTATTTAGACGCGCGCGCGTACAGCAGCACTGAGCAATGCCGTGCAGAGTTAAACAMAMWGYGGCTCGTGCAGCACATAGCGCGCGCTGCGATACTGAAGTGAGGAAAAGATAAACAATAGGATAAAAACCATCTGGTGTGATCGAGTCGGAACCCCTCTGACCCATAACAACATCTACCTTCATCATCCGAACCGGACAGCGTGGAGCCTGGTCCAGCAGAGAGCCTGCGCGTGAGCGGTGAGTTCATATTAAATACTATTAACTCCTGTTATTAACACTGTTAAAGAGAGTCTCATTATCACCAATTGTCTGTATGTAATTGTCTGTGGATCTCGTGGTGACATTTAAATGTACATAATAATATATTTTACATTAGCTCACAGTAAAGTTAACTTGGAATGTTCATGTCTGCTGACTTTAAGGCCTCAGATCATTTCACTGTTCAGAAGAGCAGAATGTGATATCGTGTTGCGTTTGATAAACATTCCCTGGAAACACACTCAAACAGGAAAATATCTATCTGCAAAGGACGAACCATTACCGGTGTCAAATTCTGTAAAGGTCAGCGCAAAACTCACCTTAGAAAGGGTCCTTGGCAATGTAGTCTCCAGGGCCGTCGGTTCCCAAACTCACAAAAAACCTCACAGTTTCGGCACAGTACTGGGGGTACTAACCTCACAATGGGAGGCAGTCCTTTTATTATTTTATATTGCAACTAATTACAACTTAGGTAAAGAAAAGCAACATATATGGTAAATAAGTAGAACTAAGCAAWGGGTTCAAAGGGAAATAAAAGAACACAAAGTCTTGTGAACTTAAACTAACAATGCATGGTAGCACCGCCTAAGAACATTATCGAAGTACAGCAGAACTCTTTTATACCCTGGTCCTGTGACTCATGTTCTATCAGCCTGACCCTACTAACCGTTTAGCAGGTTCTTTCCTTATAAGGTATATACTGATACACTAAGCTGCTCTCTACTTCCTCTAAATATATTTAACATACTGAGCAGAAAACATATTCCCATCTTGGGCCTCACTAACTGTCAAACCTTACACCCTCCAATATATCTTAGGTGTGAAAAACATTGCTGCTAACATTAACCTTACAACTGTCAAATAACTCTTTTTACACAGATGTTTGCAGCGATATCTGGTAGAATGGTCTTTGCAGCACTTCCTCTCGCCAGAGCTTTGCACATCTTCTTAAGACGTCTTMGTTCTTGTCGTGCTGCAGCTCTCCTTTCTTTGATGTCTTGAACATTTTCAGCTTTACTTAATACATCTCATATAGTGAGCTGGGACATATGACAACTTAAAACATTAGCACACTCCATAACACCCCCTCTTGGCATATGGACCTGTTATCTTTTCCTACCCCCCAGTTTAGCTTGAGGAAATACAGGGAAGCACATGTTTACCCTTAGTACTCTTTCAGTTACTAAGAGCAATTTCTTTACATCATCAATTAGCCAAACTCGTGCATATCTTAGTTTTGTTTTCCGATCATACTCCCGGTATAACTTAGCTTCAAAAGCTGGCCTGCCCAGATCGAGGTTTTTCTCCCGACGTGGGGCTCGCCTTTGAAGAACTCTTTGCAGGTACCTGTCTCAATTCCAATTTAGCCTCGGCTTCGGGATAAAAGAACAGCCTGGTAACAGAACGGCCGGGATCTTGGGCGCTCAACAATCCGTTGAGTTGGCACAGTCGGAGGAGCATTAATCTCTCATTTATCTCCACTACTGCTATCGCCTGCAACAGAGAACAAAGACACGATTTCTCGCGAATCCTTTGCCTCTTACCGGCACCTCATCCGTTCTCTTCTTACTTTAGGTGTCTATTTATCCTGCCGAGGTATTTCCCCCCTCTGCGGGCTCGCTCGGCCCTACTATGGTTTACCAATTACAATGGGGTTACGGCCTTCTGGCCTGGTACCTGAATTTAGATTTGGAATATAGCAGCCTAACATGGGCTTCATTGTTCTCTCTCAATTTACAAACTAGCAGGAAAAGAAACATTTCTGATTAACACATTATGTTTTACGGTTACAATCTCTTCACAGACAATATCTTATTAAATGCAAAACAAGTTTTAATCAGTAAACATCTGTTCCATTATTAAGCTAGACTTTAACAAGGTCTGCCTCTTACACGGCATACAGTTTTACTTGTTCTGACAATACTTGAATGATCCATCATAAGAAACAAAATGCCTAAAAAATTACAACTCTGTGCATTATAGATTTCTCCTATAATTCTATACAGTGCAAACAAAATCTTCGTAAAAAAACAATTGTTGTACAGGTTTCCAGGATTTTGCCTGCCATCCGCTGTATACAATGCAATACAATACTACTATTAAGCAAATCCCCACAAGAATCCCCTTAATATATGCATTTAACCATGTTACATAAGCTGCTATCCAAATTCCCAATGTGTAACTTGTCACATAAAACAGGAGTACAACTTTCCCCCTTGTTTTAATCAACCGGTTCCATCCCTTACCGCCAATCAACAGACTAGTAATTAACATAGTCAGAGTAGTCTCCTTCTTTAACCAAATGACTGAGATGGAAGTGGCTCATAAAAAGATTTGGTAGCCAGGATTTCTTTCTATTGATTTCAAAATCATCCAAATGATCCATACAGTGAGCTGAAGACCGACACTCACCCTTTGATTTGTCTCGGAGGCATTCTCCTCTGAAGTACCTAAGGTWCTCGATGTGTCATTTACCACGATGCTATCGTTGGTCTGATTCAAAGCCATCTTTACAGTTTCTAGATCCTGGCCACAATGCAATTCGAATCTCAGTTCTGCTTTGATATGTCTTCAATCTCTTGACACGTCTCTGAGAGCATGTCTTTATAGGTGTTCTGCAAACACTCTCGAGTTCATGTCCCTTTTCTGACCTTCTCTGCTCCCGCCGTGTCCTTCTAATGACCTCACAAGTTAGCAGTCTCCAAGTGACAAGCATGCATCTGCAAACTTGCAAGCCTCTACAAAGACATACTAATTTGACTACTATCACTAAGACTACAATTGATACTATGGCTATCAAAAACATCCACAACCTTTTAGCRATTCCTTTAGMTGCCGATTTACACCATTCCCATGCTCGTTGGGAACCCTTACTCACAACGTTCCAACCATCAGTTGCTACTTTTTTAACTTTACCAAAACCTTGTGTAAAACCATCTCCCACACCCACGAATGTTTTCCTCAAAYTTATCTCCCGTCTATGAGCCCATCTAGGATTATCTACATAACCTATGTCCAAATGCATGTTGTGTACCCATGCCCAATTTGCACCAATTGATGAGGGTTCAATTAACGTGGTAACCTGGGTAGTTAGGTTTGGTGGTGTTTTAAATTTAATCAAGGTTTGAGTCTGATACAAATTCACTAATTGTTTTTGGAACAACCGGTACAATACTTGCCTACCAGGTTGATTAGATGCTTCTCCTCTACTGGAGTACAGCAATCCACACTTATTAAATCCATAATCCACCCATGCCTCCCACTCATACTTGTTTAGATCTACCGAGCAGGTATGCAAGGGCACAGGAGTGGGTGTCCCCTTCGTAGGGATACCATTTCCTGTATCTACAACTATCTGTGTTAGACTTGCTCTAAACTTCCAAGGGTGATAGTTTTGCCATCTATACCCATTAAACACCATACCTACAGGATATACTATGGTGTCATTTATTCGCTCATCATTATTACTCATAATTTTGACTATTGGCCATTGAAGAGTATGCAGTGCTAATAGCATTATCATGTTTTGATCAGGCAATGTAGCTATGTAATTTAAGATAGTCCAATTTTTAGCCTCTAACTCTTGTAAGCCTGGTGGGTTATAAATATTCCTAGGTCTATTCACCCTTCGTGATATACCTGTTAAGAAATGGGGATGAATTCCCATCTTGGATTCACTATGCCACTGAGTGATAGTTCTTTCTTTATCTGTAAGACCACATGTAACCCTGTTTTGTGCCTGTAATGTTTTATCTGCGCATTTCATGTGTATAAACCAATTATTCTGAGATACTATTTTAGAAATGTGGTGCATACTTACCTCGAAGTCTGTGCGATTCCACACCTGGGATGCTTCAACTGTACGAACCCAGGATTAATTTAATTGCTCAGAATGAGCTTGTGCACAATGGGCCAAATTTTCTCTTATCTGCCTTTTACTTTCAGTAAAGTAAAGTGTGCAATTTGGATTAACAGTAATTTGGATTAACAGTAATTTGGGTTGCTAAACCCTGACCAAATTACCATGATCCTTGAATTATTGTAGCCTAATGGATTAGTATAACTACAACGATTAGTGCAYCATCCTTTATTCTGGGGTTCTATGTGCTTCTGTAGTGCCAAGGGTTGAGGAGGGCCTTCTAATTTCCTAACCAATTTGGGACCTTCCTGTATATACACCTTGGTCTTAATTGTCATTCTCTGTCCACAATAATTACTTGGTTCTATTACTGTTTTAACCAGATAGATGCCCATCCAGTAGAAAGCTTTCTTAACAAACAGACTACTCTGTGGGTCTGAGACATTCCAATTATGTCTAATCACCTTAATGTGTGTCTCATTTACTTGATTTATTCTAACAACTCGACTGCTAGTCACATTGTCATCAGATATATTGTACAATTTCATGAACTGCATCGCCGATTTATTGTTGGCTTTCAGCCCAGCTTTGTGGTTAAAGCAGCCTCTCCATATGCTCAAGTTCACTGTCTCTAAGACATGACTCTGCAAGGAAAGCAGAACCTCGCTCTCATTTCGAAAGTAGCTGTGGTTTCCATCCATCAGCTTGAGGCTGCCTGGGCAAACAATGGGCTGTATCTCATTGATAGTTTTACAAGGAAACCAGTGATATACTTGTGACTCAGTCTTAATATCCAAACCTATGCGAAGCAGAATAATTACTGCCGCTTGGACGGCTATTAAGCTCGCCCCTATCTTTATTATGTTCATTTTTCTGTGTGTGATACTTCACTGTTTCTGACGGCCTTCCAAAATCTCTTGCTGCTTCTCTTGATCCATCCATCTCCTACGATCCTTTCTCCAGCTCAATTTCCTCTTTTGAGCCTCTGCAACATAAAAACAGAACATGTCGCATATCTACATATCGGCCTTTGCGACCTCTAAACACTTTTATACGCTGCTTTACTAATCTTTCCTCCCCACTTTCTCCTCCTCTTGTAGTGGGGGCAACTAATAGCTCTAATCTCGCAGCTTACCCCTTCAACAGCTATGAAAGTTCCTAACGTGCTTTGAGTCAGGTTTTTCATAACTTTGACCTCTACAGGAAGTACTCTAGATTCCCATTCCTTTCTCAACTCACCATCTTCCCCCTCTTGGGAGGATTGGAGTACGACCACATCTACTTTTTTAGAGTGGGTGACCATTTCCTGACTGACAGCCTCAATCGTCAACTCAGTCTCATGGACATATATGTCCCTTCCAGTCCCTCTGTCTTCTAGTGGGACTTCCAGGTCGGTGTCCCATGGACCATCATTTTCATCACCCCTGTAATGCTTCTGCACCTGTTTGGGTGGGTCCTTATCCTCTCTCCTCAAACCAAGGTTCTTAAATGCCATCATGACTGCACCACCCATACTATTGTTCTTTCTGGAATGTTTAAAGCCTCCACTCGACTTCCTACCTCTGTTCCGGTTCTCTATGACTTTCTGCCTTTGCTCAGGAGACATCTCCTCCCATCTATTTTGGCTAACGTATGTGTCTTTTGAACCACTTCTTTGATGAAAGTATTTATGCCCTGACTTAGCTTTTCTACTTGGATTTCTTCTCCTAAAATCTTGTGTACTTTTTTCCCTTGATCCTCTGTCTTTGGAGGTGTCTTTCTTTCTTCCTCTACCCCTTTTTCTGTCTGGCTGCTCTTTCTCTTTAAGCAGACGGGTTTTCCTGTCATACTTTACTGCCCATTCAACCAACTTTTCTTCTGTTGTTTCAGCACCCATCATCATAACATCATTTAGCCCAGGGAGAAGCTGCAGCCCACAATAGTCCTGCAACCTTCTAACCATTTCCCTGGGAGACTTAAGTTGTTCCATTTGAACACGCAAAGTAGGCCACATACCCACTGTCTCAACCGAAGCTTTGAATTCTGCACGTTCCTCTTTCCTGTCTTCTTGCAGGTGAGCTCTCTGATATTGCTCCAAGACTTTAATAGGAAACTTATTTGTAAAGCTCTTCACAACTTGTTGTATAACAGCTTCACTAGCCCCCATTCTCTTACCTTGATCTAACACACAAAGCGCCTTCTCTAGAGGCCCGTGTTTTGCATCATGCTTAATACTACTTAAAGCCTGGAATGCATGAATATCAACCAAAGCCCGGTTAGTATCTCTTTCACGACTGCTTTTACGCCGCTTACTTTTTTCCTTCGTGGTAGGGGTTAAACGGAGTGCTTTCAGAATCGAAGCTGGATTATCAGGGTCCTCCTTATCAGACGAATCGTCTGTATTACTACTCGTAACAGGATGAGACCCTCTACGAGGAGGTCTTCGCTCGTCCTCGTGGCCAGAATCATCTTCGCTATCATCAGGATCTCTAGACTGATCTAATGTGCGAACAGTTTTACTTTTAGGGGTTTCCCAATTTTTGTCGAGTGTTTCATTAGTGAAACTCACTCTAGACGTTCTTACATTTAATTGGGATTTCACTGTCTGGTCTAATAATTTAGAAACGGACAGCTTTTGTGTAGGTACTGTGTCAGAGTCATAAAATGTATTTCTAATCCTTTTTACTGGATCTGGCCTATGATCACCATAGGTAATGCTTTCTATATAGCGAGCAGCTAGGTATTGACCTGCGGCTGCCTTCATCATTACTTGCTGATGTTTAGCTGGACGTGCAAGATCTGTTCGACCCATGACTTCATCAACTGTTTCACTTCCAGCTATTTGAACGATGCCTTCCAGATCTATATCTGGATAAAGAGGCTGTTTTAACAAATCCTCTGTACTGTCTTGGAAATGTCCCGCTTGGGAACTCCGGATTCTGTGTGGACCCACTGAACTAATTGGAAACTCATTTTTATATTTTACAGATGGGTCTTTTATTTCTGTTCGATTATCTTTCCCTCTCTTATTATAGGGTATTGGATTTATAGGCAGAGGTAGTCTATCTTCAGACAAAATCTCATAACTGGGACACAAGGGTTCCTCATACTCCCTTCCCAGACGATACCGGTGATCGAGACCTCCATATCCACCTTCTTCTAATCCACTCTCTTCTGGAGTGTTTTTTCCACTCTTCCCAGACGGCACTGGGACATCAGCATCACGCGTTTCAGCATTTCCAACAAGACTATTGCAAAACGTACTCTTAGGCAACTCAACACCTTCAGGCGTGAAAAACTTCACCTCTTTCCACGCTACTGGAATGTCACTCGGGACGGGTATGTCGTTAAGAAACACCTTAAACTTAGTACCTGGTGTATACTGATTAACCAACATGGTTAAGAGTAACCTATCTTTCACCAGGACCGTGACATACTCATTTTCTCCAACAGACTGGAATACACCTTTTCCTATGACCCAGAAACATTGCATGCTCTCACACATTGCATGTGGTGATTGAAAGGCATGGACCACTATCCGTCCGTCCTTGCCTGCTTGTCCAGCCATCCTGGCTGTCATACACTAGGCCCTGTCTTCTCTAAGGCTCCCTCTCTGTGTATACTACCCACTAATCTAGTAGGTCTCCTAGTTTTCAGTTTCCTTTGTCCATACTCTAAGATACTTACTGTTCTGTGCGCGTCAAGTAGACCTGAAACTTCTCTTGAAAACTAGCTTGTCAATGGAATGGTACTTTTCTTAGCAACTTCTACTTTTTACCAACAAATAACAAAGGACTTTAACACCAATTCAGTACCCAGCACAAAGAACAGCATAAACAACACAGCATCAAACAGCATAAATTCTTATGAATCTCTATGGATATTTAATTATTTTGCTCGCATCCTAGAACATATCGTGTTGCGTTTGATAAACATTCCCTGGAAACACACTCAAACAGGAAAATATCTATCTGCAAAGGACGAACCATTACCGGTGTCAAATTCTGTAAAGGTCAGAGCAAAACTCACCTTAGAAAGGGTCCTTGGTAATGTAGTCCCCGGGACCGTCGGTTCCCAAACTCACAAAAAACCTCACAGCGGCGGCATAGTACTGGGGGTACTAACCTCACAATGGGAGGCAGTCCTTTTATTATTTTATATTGCAACTAATTACAACTTAGGTAAAGAAAAGCAACATATATGGTAAATAAGTAGAACTAAGCAAAGGGTTCAAAGGGAAATAAAAGAACACAAAGTCTTGTGAACTTAAACTAACAATGCATGGTAGCACCGCCTAAGAACATTATCGAAGTACAGCAGAACTCTTTTATACCCTGGTCCTGTGACTCATGTTCTATCAGCCTGACCCTACTAACCGTTTAGCAGGTTCTTTCCTTATAAGGTATATACTGATACACTAAGCTGCTCTCTACTTCCTCTAAATAGATTTAACATACTGAGCAGAAAACATATTCCCATCTTGGGCCTGTCAAACCTTACACCCTCCAATATATCTTAGGTGTGAAAAACATTGCTGCTAACATTAACCTTACAACTGTCAAATAACTCTTTTTACACAGATGTTTGCAGCGATATCTGGTAGAATGGTCTTTGCAGCACTTCCTCTCGCCAGAGCTTTGCACATCTTCTTAAGACGTCTTAGTTCTTGTCGTGCTGCAGCTCTCCTTTCTTTGATGTCTTGAACATTTTCAGCTTTACTTAATACATCTCATATAGTGAGCTGGGACATATGACAACTTAAAACATTAGCACACTCCATAACAGTGATGAACTCCAGTGTTGTGCTTATGTAGCTATTAGAGTTACAGCTACTTTACTCTTTACTCATATTTTATGTAGAACCTTCATGTATATTCTCCAACACGTCTCAGAGACACTTATAAAAACTGAGATGCTGATGAGCCACATGAGCTCCACACACAATTTCAGGTTATCTGTGATTGCGGTGACAAAATTGAAATGTTGGAAAACTTTAATTTGTACAAGATGTTATGGTTGCAACTTTCCGCTAATTTCTTGCCTTTATACTTTCTTGCAGACAGGCACTGGAGGAAACACAGACTGAGACCTCTGACAGCAGCACAAGACCAGCTAACAACAGAAGAAAGAGACAAAACCTGAAGTGCAAGAGCAGGAGACTCATAATGTCTGCATGAAATCTCA
>QMIH01000610.1:274919-285451 GCA_003987875.1 Clarias batrachus | reverse complement strand
TCAGCTAAGTTTGAGAATCTACACATGGCAAGGTAAGAAAAAAAGAGCACAAGCATCTCTCTTGTAGGACTGTTGTCTTCTTAATAGGAGTATTTAGTGTCCATTCCTGGTCTCTCCTGGTCACAGGGACATCCTGCCATCACACACCACCCCTCTCTTGAACCCAGATGATCCTGAGGAGAAGAGAAAAATGCATGATTAGATATAATAAATGATAAATATGTATCTATGCTATTTGTTGAACTTTATTCTAGCAGGCATTATATTTATTTGTAGCATTTATTCATTGTTTACATCTGTGATTAATTTACAGTGTACATAAACACTATTTTTATGATAAAAAAGTAAATGACTAAAGAAAATAATGTTTAATGATCACTTTATTTCTATTTGACTGAGAATCAGAAAGGGAATGTAGACACACCTGATTCCTCATCTTACAGAGTAGAGATGTAAAGTCATTCCTCAGTGCCTCGTGCTGTGTCCGTGCAGCGCGCGCTCATTTCACCCTCTGAATCGCGTGACAGATGTGTCAGTAGGCATGTTGTTTACAGTGCCGTTGCTTTTGTCATAAAAATAAAAACGTCCACACGGAGCATTAACAGGTGTCTCACAGTTCATGACCCGACTGGCGTTTCTTCTACTTTCTTAGTTTTTTTTCCGGCGAAAAACAAACCAACTACCTCTCTACCGCCACCTACTGTTTCCGGTTGTGTAAATACTATACTATATATTGTTGTGTCTGTCATGTACCACTTTGTTTGCACATTTGCACGTGCACTTTGTCTATTTTTGTATTTTTTGTATAGATATTGATAGTTCTTCTTTAGAGTAACTTAAAAATGTAAAATTTATGTTGTACATTTATGTCACATGATACCTTTAAAGTTATGTAGAATAAACAAACATAACACAAAGATATAAAACCTACTGAATATATGTTTCTAGCATTTTTATCCTACTGGCACCATTAAAGATTGTAGCACCCTGGTCCTGGAGGAACGTTGTTTCGTTTCAATGTGTACTAACTGTATATGGTTGGAATGACAATAAAAGCCTACTTGACTTGACTTGACTTGAAATACGCAAGTGATCCCGGGATCACAATCGCTATTACAGTGTGAACGATGACCTGCGGGGGGATTGGGGAGGGGGAGAAATCGTGCTCGGGTAGAGAACGGAACAGAACGTTACCAGTGTGAAAACGCCCTCAGTGACCCCAGGACACATGCGTTCTCCAAATGGCTTTCAAAAAAACAACGAGGAATACAGCAGAGACACTATTTAAACAATCTTTAATGGTGCCAGTAGGATAAAAATGCTAGAAACATATATTCAGTAGGTTTTATATCTTTGTGTTATGTTTGTTTATTCTACATAACTTTAAAGGTATCATTAGCATTTACAAACCCTATTTATGCAAACAAAGCTATAAATGAGTGTGTAAGATAGGGGATGTGTGCCATTGCAATAGGGGATGTTCTGCCCTTGCGAGCGCTACGCCGACAATGCTGACATCATCAGCTCTTCGAGCAACTTTCAGTGAGACTTTGTGCCAGAACTGCAACGAAGAAACCCACTGAAGAAGTTCCAGAGCGCGCCATCGGTAACCAGGCAACTAAGCCTCACCGAAGGGCTTTCCTGAAAGACGTCATTTCAACCAGAGCACCAACCAATCAGCAACGCCGTGATTCCCTTCACCGGAGGCGAACCATGAGAACGAAACGTAACGCAAGTATACAAACAAAGCTCCATACCTTACTGAAAATGGTGCTCGTTTCATAACTAAAACTGTAAGATTAAACCCAAGACTCTGCTCTTGTGACTTTCTTTGGTCTAGTAAACAGTAAACAGATGAACTTCCTTAAATTTCACCCTGCAACTGTTTGTGTTTGTGTGTGTTCAAGTAGCATAGCTTCATGTATCGTAGATTAGTTCAAATAAATTCTTGTTTCTTTATAAAGAACTGTTGTCTTGGTCATGTATTTTAAAGTTTAAACATTTGCCCAGATCTTATGTTACCTTGCTCATAATTAGGTAAATACCCAATTTTGTATTATCGTCGTCGGCCGCGGGATAAACAGAATTGGTAAGTTACACTAAATCATACTAAACTCTGGTCGGGTAGCTGATAAAGTGTACGCTATAAATTTTATTTAAGTTTAACAAAATTAACTTGAATCCTTAAAGATTCGATTCACCTTTGAACCAGAGCTGAAAGCCTACATAAATGGCAAACAATGCGTTGAGCATTGTCTCCCCATTTAAAATACTACACCCCGTTCTCAAATAGCCAACATCAGTCATACTGTATGCATTACTTGAAGACTTAAAAGAAGGAACTTGAAGATGGATGATAGGAAGAGGCCAGGAGGGGATGAAAAGGAAAGATTAAAAAAAAACAAAAAAACAGAGGCATTGGAGGACGCAGGTTAACAAATGTGCAGATCAGATTTTCCATGAGCTTGACCAACAACACAGCCACTGTTGACTCAAGGTAAAGAGATTGACGATAATGAGTTCATTAACATTTGCTCGAACGTCACGTGTTTTATCGCATAGTGGCACACATTATGACACATTGGTTGTGCATTTCCTGCAAGAAGAATAAAAATACATTGATCTGTCCATACATCTTTGAAGGTTGAGTTTTTATAGTCCTTTTTTTTGTTTTAGTAAGTCCTGATGTGTCATGCTTTCGTTTGTGTTTTCTGATGATTGTGCCTTACCATCTGTGTCTTCAGCATAATCGGTCTATACGTTGCTACATATATCCGGGTCCCAGGGAAAAGCTCTACATTTGTCAAAAAAAAATTATGATACTGTGACGTAATCTGGCACATACAGATGTGTCTTGATCCCTCAAGCACCATTTCAGAATTTAAATAAAAGTGTTTATTTTCCATGCCACCCTGTATACAGGATAAAGCTGTATAGTTGATGATTGTCTGAGTGAGTGAGTGCTACAAGTCTCATTTAAAAATATCACACCATTGACCACCCATCTAACATAAAGTCAATGTTTCAACAAGCAGTGGATTTTATTTGGGTAATCTAAAATGAAAAATAAAAGCTACTCAAATAAAATCACTGAAGAAAAAAAATATATATTTCAATAACTCAAACACAGTAGTAAGACATCACATTGGATGAAGTGTATAAAAAATTATAGCACTATACATCTATCAGCGATAACGTTATCAATATAATAATACACTTATATTAAGCCCAGAATTTTTAGTTCCTTGTGCCAAATGAGCAGCCCTGACTCTTCAGGTTATGAACAAGGCGTCTAGGTGTGTTTTGAGGTGTCTGGCACCAGGATGTTGACAGCAGATCCTTTGAGTGCTGCAAGTTGTGGGGTGGGGACTCCATGGATTGGAATTGTTTGTCCAGTACATCCCATAGGTGCTCGACTGGATTGGGTCAGTTGCCTTGCGCTTTTTGCATGCTGGGACCAGGGTGCGGTGGACTGTGGTGCACAGGGTGTTCTGGTGCCTTTCTTTTGTAGCCGGTGTTGACTTTTTTTGATGAGTTGTGCTGCATTGGCTTTTCTGTGGAATCAGACCAGATGAGTTTACCCGTGGTCCCCATGGGTATGGACGAGCCTTGGGAGTCCATGATCCTGTCACCTGTTTACTGGTATACAATTGATAATCAATTTTAGTGTGGTAATGTTTTGTTGTGCTAATATTACAGCTGATTGATGTACAAGGAGTACAAACCCAACTACTTTTTTTTTTTTCAGCTGATAGATTTGAATAGGAAATCTCAAAGCTCCAGGCACAAGACTATGGTTTTACTTTACCTTCTTACTTTCAAAATTTTACTATTGTAATTTGAATGAAGTGTCCTTGTGTCACCTGCAATCGTGGAAATAAAATGTGCTTACTGATTTATAATATCTTTAACCATCATTTACAGGTTTATAACTGATTTAAAATTAAGAGCCAAATGTGAAAAAAACATCATTGGGTTTACCTGTTGTGGTTATCTACTGTATGTAAATAAAAGAACGATTACAGTCGTGGCCAAAGGTTTTGAGAATGACACAAATATTGTTTGCTGCTAAACTGCTTTTAGAGCTTTGTTTCAGTTGTTTCAGTGATGTACTGAAATATAATTACAAGCACTTCATATGTTTCAAAGGCTTTTATCGACAATTACATGACATTTATGCAAAGAGTCAGTATTTGCAGTGTTGGTCTTTCTTTTTCAGGACCTCTGCAATTCGACTGGGCTGCTCTCAATCAACTTCTGGGCCAAATCCTGACTGATAGCAACCCATTCCTTCATAATCACTTCGTGGAGTTTGTCAGAATTAGTGGGTTTTTGTTTGTACACCTGCCTCTTGAGGATTGACCACAAGTTCTCAATGGGATTAAGATCTGGGGAGTTTCCAGGCCATGGACCCAAAATTTCAAAGTTTTGGTGCCTTTTTGGTGCCTGGCACGGTGCTCCATCGTGCTGGAAAATGCTTTGTTCTTCACCAAACTGTTGTTGGATTGTTGGAAGAAGTTGCTGTTGGAGGGTGTTTTGATACCATTCTTCATTCATGGATGTGTTTTTGGGCAAAATTTTGAGTGAGCCCCCTCCCTTGGATGAGAAGCAACCCCACACATGAATGGTATCAGGATGCTTTACTGTTGGCATGACACAGGACTGATGGTAGCGCTCACCTTTTCTTCTCCGGACAAGCATTTTTCCAGATGCCCCAAACAATTGAAAAGAGGCTTGAGCCGAGAATATGACTTCAGCAGTCCATTCACCATACTTTTTGCAAAAGATCAATCTGTCCATGATGTTTTTTTTGGAGAGAAGTGGCTTCTTTGCTGCCCTTCCAAAAGTCTTGGCCTCACTGTGCGTGCAGATGCGCTCACACCTGCCTGCTGCCATTCCTGAACAAGCTCTGCACTGGTGGCTCTCCGATCCCGCAGCTGAATCCTCTTTAGGAGACGATCCTGGCGCTTTCTTGGACGCCCTGAAGCCTTCTTAACAAGAATTGAACCTCTTTCCTTGAAGTTCTTGATGATCCTATAAATTGTTGATTTAGGTGCAATCTTAGTAGCCACAATATCCTTGCCTGTGAAGCCATTTTTATGCAATGCAATGATGGCTGCACGCGTTTTCTTTGCAGGTCACCATGGTTAACAATGAAAGAACAAATGATTTCAAGCATCACCCTCCTTTTAACATGTCAAGTATGTCATTCTAACCCAATCAGCCTGACATAATGATCTCCAGCCTTGTGCGCGTCAACATTCTCACCTGAGTTAACAAGACGATTACTGAAATGATCTCAGCAGGTCCTTTAATGACAGCAATGAAATGCAGTGGAAAGTTTCTTTTGGGATTAAGTTAACACTCTTCATAACATTCTGGAGTATATGCAAATTGCTATTATAAAAACATAAGCAGCAACTTTTCCAATTTCCAATATTTATATAATTCACAAAACTTTTGGCCACAACTGTACATTGGTCAGAACTCTCAACTGAAGTCTTTCAATACACTGGAGAACCCCATGTTAACCTATGTTAGCTGTATTAGCTACAAAAATCACTACATAGAGTTAGGGAAGAAAGTCACAACTCTACCTTTTTGTAGAATAAGTACTGGTTCTAAAGGCAATAGAGGCAATAACTAAATTAGTTAACCTGCTGTTCATACATAAAGCAAATAAAGTTTTGGAATCCTGCACAACTGTCACAAAAGTCTTGAGTTAGCACATCCCACTGATGCAATACTAGTAATATTCTTTTTCTTTATCTTTCTCTTTTTCACCCAAAGAATATTTCCGCTGTAATTCCAATGCAAATTCGTTATGACCTCTGAAGAGCTCAGCTCAGTTGATGACGATAACTACAACCTCTTTTGGGCTCGGTTTGAATTCAGCCATGCTTGATAGCTTTGTTAGTGTCGGATGGAAAATTGGAGCATGTTAAAAAAAAAATCCTGCTGCCTTCTGACATTAATGCCTCAGTAACCCCTTGGTTACAATTATTTAGTGCCATTATCAGGTTTTATCACCTGCTTACAGTACCTGTTCAGCAGCATTCGACAGCCAAAAATCCTCATATTAAATATAGATGGTAGTAATGACAAAATTAACAATGTGATATTTTAAAGAAAACAGTCATAAAACACGATTGAAAGATAAATTACATGTTAATGTTTGATGCACAATAAAAATGTTGTAATCTATTATGAACTATTCCTGACTACTAATGATCTATGTTTGAAGGTTTATTCTGATGTTTGATCATTCCTGTTTATTTTATAATTACGTCTTATGACAGTTTTACTGTATTTTTTTCCCCTAAAATATATATACAGTATGTGGGAAAGCTGCGGACTTTTCAGAGAAGCTTGGAGTGAAATTTTGAAAAAAGGGCATTGTTTTGCGGGTACATGCACATACACCATGCACTGCATGGCTCAGGGTTCTATACTGTATAATCTATTAGGACAGAGAAAATTTCAATATCTGAGTTTAATCATAAACATAACAAATGCATCATTATTCATATTCATGAGAAAATTCAGGGATAACACATATATTTTGATTAATGATCTGTAAATGTGTTTTATTTTAATCATCATAGTATTTCTATTCACTTGGAAAGAACAAAGTGGAGGAGCCTTGTGCCGGTGCACTCACAGTGAGCACCAGTAATAGGTGTGTGCCTAAATGTTTTCTAGGCCCTTGCTCACTTCTAAGCCTCCCTAGAGAGATGGCCTCCCCTTCTGCAGGTGCTTGAAGGGGCGGGGCTGTACAGGAGAAAGCGGCCAAAAGAGTATGAGCTGCCGTGACACTTTCACTGAGAGCCAGCTTTTGCGATCCAGCTGCAGAAGAGGAAAAGACTGTGGCATTTGAAATCAAGGACCTGTTCCCAACCTGGATCGTCACTGCAGTTACCGGATGAGCAACAGCTGACTTCCAAGAAGAGCTGGTTGGTGCTGGTTGGCCGCGCCTGGAAGAGCCGCACCATGAGGCCTGCACGAGCCTCTGTCCACGTCAATCCACTCATCGCTAGCCAGCCGAGTGCCCAAACACCAGCTTGTCACTGCCTCTGAAACTGCATGTGCACACTGTCGCTTCTTTCCTCCTTTTCATTCCTTCCTCCCTCCTTGAAACTCTTTCCTTTCCCCGTTTTTCCATTAAAATTACCCTTTTCCCGTAAGACCTCGCCTTGTGTATGTCTGTGGTGCCACCCAAGTCAAAGATCGTAACACTCGTGCATGTGAGAGCAGGCGGGACTATGGGACATATGTCACATTCCTTCAGTATGTATAGGTCGGCATCTGTTCTTTATCGGGATGATATGAGCTTAGGAATTGGTAGCATCATTGTAATTTTGCTTCAGTGCGGTTTTTCCAATTCTTAAGGAATTTGCTTATCAGCTCACTATTGAAATGTTATGTCGCTGTCACGTTTCTGGGTTGTGCGAGGCATAAATGCAGGGATTCCAGATAGTTCAGGAAAACGATATATTTTATTTAAACATAAACACAAAACAGGGGAATTAAATAAACAAAGAGACTTTATAAGTAAACTGAACCAAACCACGAATAACGACACAAGACATACACCTTAAACTTATTGTAACAAATGCAAGACAAGAAACTGAATGAAACCAAACTATTTATAATACAACTAATCACCAACTCGGATCAGGTGCGYGCCCACGTGACCTGACCGAGTTGCAAACCGGGAAATGAAGTATAAAACTGAAACTAAAAAAGAACTACACACAAAAGTCTTAGGGCGCTTTGGCGCCCTCTAGGGGTTATCCCTGACAGTCGCTAACATTTTGAAATTGCCTTGTGTCAAAATTTTGTGAAGAGTCGTTTTCATGTCCTTATGAATTTGTTTCAATTGTTAACTGCTTCATGTGGGGTCACTACACTTGAAAAAAATGTACCAAATGACTTCGACTTTAGAGCCAATTTGAATTCGATTTCACTTCAAATCAGCTTCTAATTCCATTTTGTATAAGTGAATTTTTACACACTGGAGTCATTTGAAGGCAAAAGTTCATCTTTATCTGATCTATTTTTCGATTTCTCATCTGTGAATCACCCTCCGGTTTATGAACAGGCGGAAGATGAACGAAGTACAAATAAGCGTTGAAACAAGGTGTAATATACTCAATATTTTTACATTTTGTATTAATAATAATACATGATTAAAAATTTATTCAATTAATACATTTTGTATTCCTTTGTATTAAAAAGATAGACAGAGAGTTCTACCAGACAGAGACAGACAATGTACTTGGGTTTCAACTTGAAATAGTAACACTGATAACATTGAAGCTGATGAGTTTATTTTTATCTTTAACTTTTTAGACATGTACATGTAAAGATTGTAAGTCTAGGGTGAGAGCACTACTGAAGATCAAACGTATGCGTGATCTCTGCATTTGAATACACAGATGAGCTGTTGGAACAGACAGAGGAAGTAATACATTGTAAAAAAGCTGCAAAACATTATAAACAAGCAAGAAAATGACCAATAATGACAAAATGTAAAGAACTGAAATCCCAGAATCTAATGTATTGCCCAAATAATGTGGCATAAATACCCATTGCTGTAGTTATAACATTAATCACTGAAAATCACTGTGTTGTGTTTGTGTGCACCCGTTGTGTCGGAGTTTGTGGTTAGCTGGTTTATTTAAATCCTGTTGTGTTTTTTTTGGAGTTGCAAAGGCTTGTCTATGTACATACACAAACACTTATACAAAGCTGAGTTTCTTTCTTACATGTATGTTTAATTCTTGATTCTTATTCAGCACTTGTGTTACCATTTATTATTATACATTATCTTTTCCTCTTGTTGCCTGCCTATGTTTTTATGGATGATATCAAATGCAGTAAAGATGATTGGACTGCCTCAAATAATCATATGCTGATTTTGTACGTATATGTACAGCACTTGTTACTGTGCATTTCTCTTCTCTGACCTTTATTTATTTAACAACTTGATAAAGTGCTTGCCTACATAATGATTTCATTAACCCAGATTAGTAACTAATTGCTTGAAAATTTCACTCTCTGTTTTAAGAGGTTTGAAGGGAAGTGTTTGTGTTGAATACACTGAGTTCCAGTGGTAAGGGCTACATTGGAAAACTTAAGTAGTTTTGACCTGACCTAATATCTCCTAATTTGGAGTACAAACTGTTTCATTGAGATGCTTTCCAAACACACCCAATACAATATCCAAAATTTTGCAATGTATGCCACACTGTAGGTTTTGTTGAACTGATGACGATGTTTTGCTGATGTTAATTTGCATGTGATTTACATTTATTTTCAGTCAAGCTGAAGTCAGAAAGTTGTGAACTTATTTGGCGGAGAAGCAAGTTTTACAGAGCTTAGACACATCACAGCAAAGATGAGATCTCTCTTTTTAATCTGTCTCCTGTTGGCAGTTTATAGGATGACTGTTAGTGTGGTCAGAGAATATTTTTATGCTTCACAACAGATGGACTGGACTACAGCTCAGAACTACTGCAGAGAGAATTACAGGGATTTGGCCACCATCACTACTGGAGCGGAAAATCAGAGAGCTGTGATGGTTCCAGGATCAAGCGATTTTTGGGCTTGGATTGGGCTGAACAGAACTACACCTTCTGTAACCACCTGGCAGTGGTCTGATGGAGAAAAAGTAAATTACACAAACTGGAACTCAGGCCATCCCAGTGCTGGGGGCTCTGGACAGAATTGTGCTGTTCTCGCAACTGATGGCTGGCAAGATACCAAATGTGATGAAGCACATTCTTCCATTTGTTATAGAATATTCACATTGGTGAACGAAAGTAAAACATGGGAGGAGGCTCTTCAGTACTGCAGGAGTAATTACACTGGCTTGGCCATTGTGGATTCAAAAACACTGCTAGAACTGCTTAAAACAGAGACTGAACAAGCCCAAACAGCCAGTGTGTGGACAGGCCTGCGCTTCCTCAGTGGAAAGTGGGTTTGGATGAACGGGACACTGCCGAAGAGCTTGGTATCACTGCCTTCATGCCCAGTCGAACCCTATCGCTGTGCTGCGTACAACTTCAACACATCTGTCTGGGAGAACAGAGACTGCAATGAGGAGCTGAATTTCATCTGCTATAAATAAGTGTGAGAAATACACATGCAGATCATTAACCAGAATTATTTAAGTTGTAATACTAACAATGTTATAATGCAGTGACAATTGCTAGATTCTTAAGACCTGCAGTAAAAACCTAAAATTAGAATTATACACTATATTAATTTTATCCTTCCACGTGATTGTTTCAATAACTATATATTTCCTCTCTCTGAACAGATGATATTCTGCCAGTGAAATAAGAAGAATATGTTTTTAATACAAAGCTTTCTTCTAACATTTCTTTTTGGACCTAGATCTTACTGTATGTTGTATTTTTTTTTTACCTTAAACTCCAATGTAACAATGAAATATAAGGTTTTGCTCATTAAATATTGAAGCAGATGTTTAAGTTCATATATAGTGTATATATATATAGTGTATATAT
>QMIH01000610.1:262975-274896 GCA_003987875.1 Clarias batrachus | reverse complement strand
TATATAGTCTCCCAGATTTGATTGTTCATGTTAAACTATTTCATGCTCATGGGTGAAATCTGGGGTGATTATTTTTTACTTATTACTGAAGAAAAAAGAAAGCTAAAAGAAAAAAAGGTAAAAAGAAAAGAAAATCTCTATACAAGATTAGAGTTATCCATGACACTTTAAAAACTACAATTAATTTATTTTAGAGTGACTCACACTTTTTAGTTTGCAGCTGACGGATGTAAATGGATAATTTATAGGTACTTTCTACTTCTACTTTTTAGTGATTCGAACACACATTTTCATATTAACATTTAGGCATTTGGCAAATGCCCTTATCCAGACCAACATTTTTGCCACAGTATACATGGGAGCAGTTGAGGCTTAAGGCCCTTGGACAACTTGCAGTGGGATTTGAATCTGGGACCTTCCAAACAGTAGCCCCATAAGCTACCTATAATGAGCAAAACCTTTGCGACTGAGCTACATTGTATCACTTGTAGCCTGTCAAATACGTATATTATAAATTTATTGTTAATGTCTTAAACATGTTTTGTCCAAGCTCAATCTAAATTAGAGCTAGATTAAATGGTGGAAATAAGAAAGCATGAAAGAGCATGCCTCAAAAGGGGGGAAAAAATCATTCAGTGGTCAAGACTGAATACCAAATAATTTTTTTTTTTTCCTTCAAATAAATGTTTATTTCATTTTAAACTATGCTGCTGTTGCTTTACTGAATAGATATATATTGCCCTCCCTGACAAATTTTCACCTAAGGGATTGAAATTTTGCAAGAAATTGGCATTGGCATACAAAGCATTTTCGAGCCGAACCCTGGCTAAGTTGGACATCCAGGAGCCATTCGATACTTGTTTGCATCAGTGGAAAGTCAAGTAAAGCAAGTTCATGAATTTTATGATTTTTTTTTTTTTTTTTAGTGAATGCTGTTTTGAAAGAGTCAACCCATGCATTTGTTCGAAAACTATATATTTTGCATGTTTTTTTTTTTTTCAATCAGCGAAAGCTGTCAACCCACAATACCAAGACTGTCTTTGGCATGAGTGGCTAGAATGGATTATCTGTGTTTACATTATTTATTATATGAAAATTCCTATTGCAATACAAATTTTCACCTTATGAATTGGCCTTCTGAACAAATTAAATTCCTATACTGAGGCTCCGCTGTGTATGTATATAAACAGTACACTCCCTGTACGGTAATCGGAGAGTGAATCACAGATGAGATTGTATAAAGATGAAGTTTTGTCTTGGAATGAAACCAGCATGTTAAAATTCAATTTTACCACTTCAGCGCTGTTTATTTCAGCAAAATTTAAAATATGAACTAATCCCAGTTAAATTTTCAGTTTAGCTTTTCTGATTAATATCTATTGGTCCAGGTGTTTATTTACATTGAGCAAGTAGCTCATTAGCGCTTATTTAATATTTACTAAGCAGATTATAAACATTTTGATTTCACTTATAGTGCAGGTTAAACTTCAGGTAGAGATCTAAGGACTGCAAAAGTTTCATTACATTCTGTGTAGGCAGTTTTGCTTGATGCTTTGACAATTCTACTTTCAGAATTCAACATTTTGATTTTAGAATACACTGGGCTTAGTTCAGATTTCACCTCGGATTGCTTTAGATATTTTTGCTCTAATGACCCATGTTTTATCTCATAGTCGCGCTTCACATTACTGCATCTTATTAACACTGCAAACACCGTTTCATGAGAGAAACATGAGAGAAAAGGCTCATTTTTCATAGGGTACTTGCCACATGCTAGAACACATGCTACTGGCCATTAGACATGTATCTTTATGCCTCATTTAGTAAAATATACTTTTTCTTTTATTTTAAGTAAACAAATTGTTACATGAAATTTAACAATATAGATTCCATACTCTTTACTCACCAGTACTCACCAGTGACTGGATTAATTATAATTATTGGATAGAATCATTGGATAGAATTACTGTTCTATCCAATGAAGCCGAGAAATACTAAATTTGGCCTGAATTCTTTCCATTTTAGAAGCCATGTTTCGTGTTTTTCCATAGTTCATATGTACGTTTAAGATTTCTGGTTTAGTTCTGCATTTGTTATCACCTATGAGAATAAATTATTCTTGATTCTATAACTGTTCTGTATTCTCAATTCTATATCGTCTGTTCCAGTTCAGTAAAATCTTTCACTGCATATCTTATTGTATATGACGGAATATGTGACCAAATAAAATTTGAACTTGAATTTTTTGATACTCGATTTCAGGGCACGGCTTGTCTATTATTATTGTGGTAAGTTTAATACAAGTGGCTGGAATTTTATTTGTAAAGTAGATTTAATAAAAGCTGTTGTCACGAGCCAGCTTTATAGAACATCTAATTGGAAATTTAGATCCACAATGTCAGGAACAGTTGTGTTTAAAATGTAATAGCAATGTTTCTGTGCCAGGGATAACCCCTGGATGGCCCAAAGACCACTTTTGGTGCTTTAGCCTTTTATTTTGACTTTGTGTGTCTAATTGTTTCTGAGTTCACAGTCTTTATTTCAACAAATGTGAATAATATTCTGTCAATTAGAAGTAATCAGTGAGAGGAAGTTTGGATCATTTTTGAAGGTGTGTTCCAAACGGTCTGAAGCACCCTGCGAAGTACAATACACAGGGTGTTCAGCCATGTTACGTGTGACTCTAAACCGCAAGGAGCAGAAATGTTCAGTTCAAAGGGAACATCTCGGGTTACTTTGCTGTAACCCTGTTCCCTGAAAAAGCAGGAACAAGATGCTGCTTGAAAACGATATGGGAACGCCCCTTTGTTCACCGGTTGTGAAGCACACGTGTGTCAAACACACCAAACTTTTGACATATATAATCTCAGTCAGGTGACGTCATCTGCGGTGCACCTGCAGGTTATAAATAGGATTGAACCATAAACATCCTCAGGTCAATTTTTGTCTGAAAGGACGTCCAGTCACACCCGGAGTGCGGCACTGGAGTGCAGCATCTCGTTCCCGCTTTTTCAGGGAACAGGGTTACAACAAAAGTAACCCGAGGTGTTCCCTTTCAAAAGCTACACTCAATGCTGTGTGAAAACACTATGGGAGCAAGAATACCAACACCGCCATACTGCAAGTATCTGGATCCCAAGGGTTGGGTAGTGTGCGCACAGTCACCAAAGAGGTCTCAGACATAATTCTGGCATGCTGACTCAAGGACCTATGAGCCTGGAATAGCATGGACATCCAAATTATAAAATCTTATAAATGTGTGCGGAGAAGACCAACCTGCCACATCACACACTTGCTGCAAGGGGACAACTCTTGCCAGAGCAATTGATGAGGCAAGCCCCCTAGTCGAATGGGCCCTAATTCCTAGAGGCCGGCCGCCCCCCCCCCTTCCCCGGCTGTGGTCCTCATAGCTAATGAAAAGCTGCTCTGACTTACACCACTGGCTAGTGCAGTGGGCGTAAATCTGAAGAGCACATACTGGACACTAAGTGAAGTCTTTCCTGCTCCGAAGCTGTAAAAGGCGGAGGACAGAAGGTTTCGAGAACAACTGGGTGCATGGTCGAGAATGGAACCTTCAGAAGATAGTTGGGGTGAGGATGCAGAGTAGCTTTGCCAGGACTCTCGGGAGCAGAGCTACCGTGGGAAATGCATAAAGACGCAATCTGGGCCACCACATCCAGACCCAGTGGAGCTGAAGGACTCAGAGGATAATAAGGGGGACACTGTGCCTTCTCCTGCGAGACAAAGAGGTCCACCTCTCCCAGATTTGACTGACTACTTCAGGGTGGGGTTTTCAATTCCCGTGTGTCAGCTTGTCTGGATAGCAAGTCTGATCACTTATTAATATGCCCCGGAGTAAATCGCCCTGAGAAAGTCCTTGTCCTGTGTCCAAAGCAGAACCTGGTGCGCTAACTTTTTCCAGCGGTGCAAGCGCAGTCCACCCCGGCAATTTATGTACAAGACTACCGTAGTGTTGTCCACCCGCACTAGGACATGGTAGTCTCTCAGCTGCTGGAGGGAGTATTTCGGGGTGAGAAATAGAGCCATCACTTCGAGGCAATTGATGTGCCACACGAGAAGACCTCTCCAGATACTTTGGGCTGGACGGCCATCTAAGACCGCACCCCAGCCTGTGAGGGAAGCATCTGTCGTTAGCAACTTGCGACGACAACACGGACCTAGAGTGTTACCCAGAGTCAAAAACCATGGTCTGAACCATATAGGAAGGGTACGAAGCCCCTGGCGCGTAGCCCTTATTTGCCTGGGGATTGGCCCTTTGGATTAAATCCCCTGGCGCTTAGCCACAACTGAAATGATCTTGTGTGCAGAAGGCCCAAGGGTATCACCGTGGATGCAGCTGCCATGAGATCTGAAACACTTTGAAAGTAATGAACAATCACTTTCTGGCCTAGGCAGATTTCCTTTAGGGTATTTAGAATGGAGTCGACACACGCAGCAGACAGGTGTGCCCGCATTGTAGTTCAATCCCCTGTGACACCCAAATATGTCGTACTTTGAGCCGGAAAGAGAACGCTTTTCTTGGCGTTGAGCGTCAAACCTAAAAAGTCAAGATGAGCTAGAACGACATCTCGATGTCGAAGCGCTAGCTCCTGAGACTAAGCCAGAATCAGCCAGTCGTCTGTGTAATTCAAGATACGGATGCCCTGGAGTCGTGAACAAGCCAGGGCTGCATCCATACATTTGTAAATGTGCGGGGTGACAGGGCTAGGCCGAATGAAAGGACCCGATGCTGGTAAGCTTCGCCGCCAAAAGCGAACATCAGGAACGTCCTGTGTTGTGGCAGTATTTCAATCTGAAAATATGTGTCCTTCAGGTCAATTGTCACCAACCACTCCTCTGGTTGGATTTGAGAAACAATTATATTGACTGTCAACATTTTGAGATGGCAGTTCAACCCTCAAAGATCCAAAATTAGGGTTACTTCTTCAGCATCCTGAAACATGGCAGGGGGCAACTGAATACCCAACACCTTGTTCCCCGAAACACCAGTGGTGGCGGAGATTGAACGCCAAACTCCTGAGGGTGCCGTGAAGGTGACTTTATACCGTAATGGAATTTCATGCACCCCTCCCCGGGGAAACACCCCCACAGTCCTGGGCGCATAAGTGTCAGGACTTGTTCTTTGCTAAATACTTCTCAAGTCACACTCTCCTCCTGTGTCTCATGCCTCGTGGTAATGAGACCTGGTCGGGACTGGGTGGGCGACGATTCCAACTGTTGACCACGGCGGGGAATAAACCTCGCATGAAGTTTCGCCTCCCGAAACATTTTGATGACGGTACTAATGGCGTCACCGAACAGGCCGGAAGGCGAGATGGGGGCGTCAAGGAGGAAAGTGCGATCCTTGTCCTTGATGTCCGTAAAATTAAGCCATAGATGTCCCTCTGTAAACACCATGGCAGCTATAAAGTGGCCGATAGCGGGCTGTCTGCTTGGTTGCGCGAAGGGACTGTCTCTGCGTAATTCTAAAACACCCTTTCATTGATAACCCCGCCGGTGCTCAAGTCATTCAGTCGGTCAGCCTGGTATGCCTGTGTGCGCCATGGTGTGCAGAGCAGCACCTGTCTGACCCTCTGCCTGAAAAGCTTTTCCCACCAACGAAGATGTTGGTCTACGCAGCTTGGTGGACAATGTGTGCTTTTTCAGGGAGGATGACGTCCCAGGAGAGTGATAGCCCGCAAGTATCTCTTCTATCTGGGGCATCATCATAGAAATCTGCGCCTTTACATCCACAACTTTAGAATGAATCAATGTCAATGTCACAAAGACATGGGATGAATAAAGCATCTTCCATGAACAAGATAATTTGTCAATTTGCCTTTTTTTTTTTGACCACTCAACAGAAATCTGTCGTCTAATTTTGAGCGCTTGGGGGACTCCTTCTCCTGCAGCCAATCTAGGTGTAAGCATCCGACCACACGTGTTACCACCTCTAATAACTCCTGATACGCTCACTCATCGCTCGAGGTGCATTCTGAAGTGACAGTTTCCATCTTCACCGAAGAAAGAGAGGAAGTTTCCTCCGCCCCTTCATAAAAAGCGCCGGAGCGTGCTTGAGAAGTAGATGGTAAAGGCTCATGCTTCAGCGAGAGAGTGAGAGAAAAGGAGGATTCCTCATGGGCTTACGCCAGATCAGCACGAAAACCAGGAATGCACCGCAGCTCGCGGTTTCGTTTTAAAGAAGGTCAGCCAAACGCGAACACACAATGCAGTCCTTGAAGACAAAAAGACCCGAGGATGTTTCCGGTTCTATCCTATCCATAACCTGCAAGTGCACCTCAGATGACATCACCTGACCGAGGTTATATATGCCAAAAGTTTGGCGTGTTTGATACACACCTGCTTCACAACCGGTGAACAAAGATCCAGGGACGTTCCCATAGCGTTTTCAAGCAGCATCTTGTTCCTGCTTTTTCAGGGAACAGCATCGAGTGTAGCTTTTGAAAGGGAACTGCGAACGTTGTATGGAACGAGTGAACAACAGGTCTTCACTGAAAAAAATTGTGTCATTGTGTCTATTGGAGCATGAAAAAAATGGAGCTCAAAAAATTATTTATATATCCATTATCATTGTTATCGACATCATATTAAAACATTTTTAAAAATAAATCTCTGTACATTTTAGTTTAGTCAAGTATTATTATAATTAATCAATAATTTATTTTTAAGTTATACACATTTCTATAGTACGTTTTATAATGGTATCAGTAATTAAATATATAAAGGAATTGGACACGTCTAAATTGGGGAGAAAATTGGGGGAAAATCCAAAGAAGAAAATTTCCACAGCAGCAGCGACAGGTATCCGTGCTGCTTGTGTTACCATGATAACGCACAGATGAAGTGAAGTCTGCGCTGGTGACTTCGCAGGGTGTTCAGAATGGTGGAGTTTTGTTGAGAGGAGGTTTCCTTCATCGACATTCCCCTGCAAATGGAGCAGGGAGTAGGAAGCACCCTGTAAAGTACACTTTTACATTTTTTCAACATTTCTTCATATTGTCATCTCTGGGAGTTTTTCCTTGCCACGGCTTTAACATGAACATTGTTAAAAGTGATATATGTATAAAATTGAATTACAATATCTCCATAAAACTCTGTCTACCACATCTTCCTTTGTCACTCCAACTGCCTGCATGTCCTCACTCACCACATCCATAAATAAACCTCTTCTTGGTCCTTCCTCTTCTCCTCCTGCCTGGCAGCTCCATCTCTAAAATTCTCCTCATGATATACCACTCATCCCTCCTCTGCACATCTTAAACTCAAACCATATTAATCTGGCCTCTCTAACTTGTCCCTAAACCGTCCTACCTGCCCTGTCCTTCTAATATACTCATATGTCTGCATATTGATTTTTATACATATTTTACACCAGATGCCATTCCTGATATAACTCTCCTCATTTCTTCAGGCTTGGGACTGACACTAAGACTACACTGGCTAAGACTACACTATTATTTTCTGAACAACTGTTTTATCTTCCCTGCCAGTTAATTGTGCACACAAGTTAATGAGGCCAAGCAATACTATACTTGTCCTGAATTCTCTGCATGTATATGGGCATTTTGGAAGCCATGTTTCCCGTTCATTCATAGTTCAAATGTCTGTTTAGGTGTTCTGGTTAAGAGCTGCACTTATGTTATCATCTATGAGAATAAGTTATTCTTGCTTCTTGTTACCTGCCTATAAATGTTTGGATGCTATGTATTAAAATAATGATGATTGGATCATCAAGAACCAGCATTACTCTTTTCTCTTAAAGTAGTCCCTCTGTTCACCAGTGCAGTGAGAAGCATTTGCACTGTGAAACAAAAATTCGTTCAGCCACACACCCCCATATTACTGTTGTTTCTATCCTAAAATAAAGAGGGTGTGTTTTATTTATTAACGGTGGTTACATTTTTGTAATGGAATGGTCAGAAAATGTGTTCACACAAAGACACCCAGGCATCATAAATTCATTGGAGTTTTGCTGAAACCATGAGAAAAGACCAGCTTTTTCTTGTTGAATTATGGGAAGCACTGTCAGGAACTGAGACAAGGCTAGATGCAATTCTAGTCCTGCTATTCAAATGATGGAATGTTTTATCATGTTAAAGAGCAGAAATGCGATTGATTAAATACTAGGGATTAAATGTAAGTCTAAAGCTTTCATATAATAATACAGTATACCAAGGACAAAAAGCAAATGGAGACAAGAGGTGCTGACAAATTCAAGTCGGTCCAGGACAGTCTTTAAGAGTCGTGTCATCAGTGACGACATTATACAAAAACTGCTATGATAGAAATGAAAAAGAAAAGAGAATCTTTGTCACAAATGAAGAAGATAACATAGTAGCTAGTGTTAACTGGCTAAACACAAGACATATTTATTGTTTTGCATGTGTTGAAAATCACTGAAACCAACTCCACACCTAGACTATTCCCATAAGGCCTTGCTATATTGTGGCTTATTTTAAGTCCAGCACCACAGCCAAGAGATGTTATGTGCCATGCAGAGTAACATGAGTACACTTCAACTTGTTTCTAGAGGCGAGAAACAAGATGAAATGGAACATTTTCCATGTTACAAAGGCTGTGTAAGCAGAGGGAACCACTGGGTGCGGTTCTCCCTGAGCACTGATATTACACTTTTCAGTACCAATGAATATGAGACCACTATCCAAAGCCTTATTATACTAAAGCTAAAGCTAATGTAAAATTTTAATATTCATTTAAGTCAGCATTCCCAAATTAACCAAGGTGTTCATGCTAAATTGGCGATCAGTTTGAAAACAGTTCGGCAGATGTTGCAAGCCTCAAGCAGCCGTGACCTGTTGACAGATTAGGTGTCCTGTTTCAGACAGGAGAAAGTAGAGACAGGAGACGTTAGCTGTGTGCATTCAATTCGGCTGTTCTCCGTCTTTATTAAACAGTTAGAATATTTTCTTAGTTGATGGTCCTAGTTTGTTTCACAATACACAATTTTCTTGTTATAAATTAAATTAAAATGGGCACATTTATATACTGTACATAACAGATACGGTTTAATCCTATTCAATAGCCAAATATGTTGCCAAGTGTAACAGAGCAATATGGCACTGTCTATTATATTAGATTTTGCTAATTACTGCATCAGTAATCCTGTTACTCACTCATTTCAGCCTGTTTATCACTTTTTCTTTGTTTTATACACATTAAATATCAATAACATATTATAGAAAACAACACACTTAACACTCTTACAATTTTACAAATAAATGAATAACTCATTTACCTTCAAAACTACCCCGAATCAGGAACAAAATCAGTTGCACTACTAATATTCTTACAGGCGACTAAACTAAACAGGAATATCCATTTTAAATATTTAACATGATTTTGCAATATATAATATATTAATATATATTAAATAACTACTGAGAAATAAAGCAACCATTACCTCATGCTGAACCACGAGAGCTAGCAAAACTTCCGTTCCAACTAAATTTTTGGTTTAAACTGCACAACCTCATTTGTAACTTTCAAAAACTGAACTGGAATTACATCACAGGTTTTAAACATCCTACTGGGTGTGTTGTGATCAACTTAAACATGCTACTAACCTATTTCAGACAGGAGAAAGTAGAGACAGGAGACGTTAGCTGTGTGTGTTCACTCACGCCGTTCTCTCTCTGAGAAACAGAAGCCTGACAGACACACGCGCAGCTAGCGCTCACTTTGGCGCATACCCCCCTAGTGGCGGACCTTGGCAATTACAATATAGAGTCTGTCAGTACAAACCATGGTTAAATCTACAAAAATGTCACACAGACACTTTTAATATGCCTTCCCTAGCTGAATTGTTATATCCTTCTCTAGCCAAAAAGTGGTTCTTTATTTTTGTTGTTCTATTTTTCATTTGTGTGTAGACTTTATTGTTTGCAGATGGCCTTTTTCCTATAGATTTCTCCATGTTTTTTTTTTCCATTTTATTTATTTACATATTTTTTGTCATTCCTAAACCTTGTGGTTTTTTGAGCAGGATTTAGGCTGCATCATAGCACAGAGGGAGCGCTGCTTTTAAGTTTTTAAGTGGTCATGACCTCTGATTAGGGTTGTGTGACTTTGCTTATGTTACTTGACCTTAGTGAAGCTTTTGACATCATTGATCATGATATTCTCCTTTGATAGATAGAAAATGATTTTAAAAAAAAGGAGTTATGGGAACAGCCGTTTCATGGCTCAAGCCTTATTTGACTGATCGTTATCAGTTTATAGATTTAAATGTTGACTACTTAATAAGGTGTCTTAATAATGTGAAGATCAGTGTTCCACATTTATATTTATATGGCAAATGCTCTTAGAGCGACTAAAAAAATGCTTTGAAGTTTCCGTATTATTGGATTCCGTATCACTGTATAATTACTGTAGCTACATCCAATACAGTGAAACATTGTTGGGAAGTTTTTTATTATTTTTTTATTTTTTTATTTATTTTTTTTTTAGTGTGATGGTTGACCCAAATACCTAGGAAACAGGTAGCTCTTTAGTCGTTATTTAAAGACTCCCAGTGACTCAGCTGTACGGACACACAGGGTTCAACAGTGTTATTTTATCTTTACATGCCTCCTCTGGGTAATATAATCTGTAAGCATGGTATTAGCTTAAATAATAATAGCTGAGCAATGTGTGAAGGAAATTAGACACCAGATGATTATTAGCTTTATTCTGTGTAATCCTAACAAGACAGAATTCCGGTACTAGGACCTCATGCAGCTGGAAGTAAGCTTTCTTATCACACAGTAACTCTGGATGGCCTTTCTGTTTGATCAAGTGCAGGTGTGATTATAAATCCCAGTCTTTTCTTCAGCTCATGTAGATAATATTAATCGGGATCATTTCATCTTAGAAATATTGCCAAGATGAGAAATATATTGTCAGTACACGATGCAGAAAAATTAGTTCATGCTTTTGTGACCTCTAGGTTGGACTATTGTAACGCTTTACTGTCTGGTTGTTCAACTAACATCCAGAACAGTACATCCAGACAGTAAGGTAGCATTCGAACCTGGAGGTAACAAAAGCATGTACTGCTTTCTTTGTATCATGTTATATTTATTATCTTGGCAATATTTCTGAGATGAAAGAATGCTGACATAGTAATTGTTACATGTCCATGTGTTCTGTATTTTTCTCTCTCTGCTTCTTTTTTCCATTGTTTGCATGTAGATGGATCTTGATGTCAATCCTCATCAGTTGGGTAACAAGATTTAACCAATGGGATCGCCACTATCTGACCAAAAAGACATTGGGCTATCAGTTTAAAAGCAGCCCATGGGAGCCTTCTGGAGGATTTTTGTTTGTCTGTTGCTGCTGTTAGCTTGCATATAGCTACTTGTTTGGTTGTTAGCTAGTGATGGTGAGATGAAGCCTCATTTAGGTGTCAAGGCTTCCCAGCCAATAGTTTCACCAAAAGGTTTATTTCCTGAAGCTTCATTTAAGAGCTTGTTGTACTGACATCTAGGAGACAAAATTTGTGTAGCAAATATATCATGACATCACAAGCAGTACAATTAATACATACAAGTAATGTTGCATTAATTTACAGTCATGTGGAAGTTGTATGTGTGTTTGTTGTTCAAAGGAACTGCGTATGCACATAATCATCATCTCTGAATCTTTTACAATTAAGTGAAAAACTTGAACAGAAAGAAAAGTGAAGAAGTCCTTATCTTTCTTTCTTTTTATTATAAACATGATGATGAATAAAACTAACAATCCACTGTTTGGAATCTTTGAACAGAATATATAAACTCACCAGTCAGTGATAAGGATTTACAAATGAATGATTAAAACACACAATAAAGGAATTACTTGAGGATGGAAAGAAAAAAGAGATAAGAGATAAAAACAAGAAACAGTAACACTAGAGTTTGATA
>QMIH01000610.1:234971-253002 GCA_003987875.1 Clarias batrachus | reverse complement strand
TATTTATCCCCGTGGTGCAATAGTATTTTAAAAAAGCCATCAGGGCAAATGGCAAGTAAAATAACAAATAAAATACAAATGTTGTTGCTGATGATATTAAGAGAAAAAGCCTGGATCTGTGTGGCGCAAATCTCAAAACGTTTTGATACCCCCTCGTACAAGGAATACAGAGGAATCATTGAAAACCAGATGATATAAATCTAGGACAGCCCAAGCTCACCTTTGTCCAGCTGAGAGGTTTGAATAGGAAATTTCAAGTACAAGTTTTTCTTTACTTTCACAAGTTTGACTGCTGTAATTTGAATGTCACTTACTGGCACTTGCTTAATTTGAATGTTTCTATCGCTCTCATTTCCCCTTTTTTTCTCTTTGTTCCTTTCAAACTCCACCTATAACACACATCCAGGTGGATTGTAACCTTGGAAGTTGGAAGCTGATATTCTATAGCAGAATAAGTGGAAATATAAAGTGAAATGTATGAGATTTATAGGACTGTCCACCATGTTAGGTGGATGGTTTATTCTCCCCACCGTTTGGCTACATAGTACCAGTAAGAATTTAAAACTATTTTCACTCCTGTTAATTACACTGTGTGTCTGTGTCTGTCGATAACTGTCCGATGCCAGCTGTGAAAGGATAGGTCATGGCAGAGCAAAGGTAACAGAAAGGAGGAATTTTGACAGATGTAGGTGGAGTTTTAATAAGAATGATTTTGCAAGGAAGAATGGGAGAAAATCACAAGTACAACAATTTAGAGACTTTTAGCTGGCTATAAATGCGTTTGCAAGCTGTGATATTGCAAGAGGAGGTGTTACTAAGTGCTGATTATGTAGGGTTCCCAAACTTTTGCACAGTGCTATAATAATGTTTTTGTTTTTCAATGTATGGCATAAGAAGTAACTATGCATCAATGTTTGCTGAAAATATTGTACATTTCTTTCCATTTCCAAGAGAGACTTTGTTAACATCTTTTCAATTAAAAAATATTATGAAGGGGTGCCCAAACTTTTGCTTAAGACTGTAGATCTGATATAGCATGCAAAAATTTAGGTTGCAAAAAAATTCACAATTAACAAACATCATTTAGAGGGGTAAAGGCAGAAAAACAATAATGAGAGACAAAAAGAACACAAGATAACGAACAAACCAGCAAAATCAAGCACAAGATGGATTAGGGAATGTGTTTCTTTCAATTTCAGTATAAGTCTGTTTAAATACTCCATCCATCCATCCATCTAGGAACCTCTGTAGTCCAACTATGGCATTTGGAAGCCAATGATGACCATTGTACTGTATTTATTCCCACTTTTTATGACTGTGGTAGAACCTCCGGTCAACATTCACACCACTGTGAGCAGACAATTTGGGAACACCAATTAGCCTAATCTGTATGTGTTTGGACAGTGAGTGAAACTGGAGAACCTGGAGGAAACCCACCAACCACAGGGGGAACATGCAAACTCAAAAGCTATATGCATATTTGCTTGGAGAATCTGATGGCCATAGTGACACCTGCTGAAGTGTAGGAAGATGCATGAGTTTGCATGCTGGTAGGACTTCAGGGTCTTTGACCTGGGCACAGGTATTGCAGAAGATTAAATGGGGTACATCATATACAAAGCAAACTGTATGGGTGGACAATGCTTCTGAAAGACCTGCCCAGTTTTGAGTCTATTCATTGGATTAGTAGACAAACTGGACTCCTTTTACTTTTAACACATCTCCTGTTACCTGTCAATCCTTGCTATCCGTTATCACCCAGATGAGGATGGGTTCCCTGTTGAGTCTGGTTCCTCTCAAGGTTTCTTCCTATTACCATCTCAGGAAGTTTTTCCTTGCCACCGTCGCCCTCGGCTTGCTCATGAGGGACATTCTCATCGTTTTGATTCATACACATTGCATACAAACTTACTTCTTTTTATTGTGTAAAGCTGCTTTGCGACAATGTCAATTGTCAAAAGTGCTATATAAATAAAATTGACTTGACTTGACATGAATCTCTTGTTAAATGAGCATGCACTGGGAACTTCAGGAGTTTGCTGATCGAATATTTTTTTGGTCTGAGTCAGTAGAGAAAATTCACATGAACCAGGAAGATGGAAGGAAATTGTTTTTCTCATGAGGGTTTTATTGGGAGGTCAGCATGTAGAACAGACAATCTGCTTCATTTTCTTTGAATCAGGTCTGTAAAAGAAAATCAATTGAAAACATCATCAAAAGAGTTATATAAAGAGATATTCCACAATTTTGTCATCTGTAAAAATTGTGAATGAATGTTTGGTGCCCTCTCACAAGTGATGCCATTCCTTCACACCATTTCTCCTTACCAGTGTGACAGTTTGTTCTAATTCTGTCATTGTAGTTGTGTTAGTGGAGTGTAGTTTCTTGGAAAAGAAGGTTGTGTAATTGAGCTGAAGCCATGCAAAATCAAAGAAGCCAAGGAAGTATTACTTAACCTTGGTAGTGAAACACAAGGTTAAATTAGTCACTTTGCTTTGATCCATAGGAACCACTTTAGTGGTGATGATATAGTCCAGAAATTCACACTTCTCCCTTAATATATAGTTGATTCTTCAGGAGCTGTTTAAGAAGCTGACACACATGTCTGAGATGAGCTTTGTATGGAAGGGAATATATCAACATCTTATCATTGTAGCAATAATTAATTGTTCAATCATCTCTTTTAGGACATCATTGATAAATTACTGGGGAAGGGGATTGAGTCCTGCAGAATTTTCAGTGTTCCAGTGTTGGAGAGACAAAATGGATGGAGTCTTCCTTTTTTCACTTCCTTTTTTTAACAAATGTCCCCTACTGTGGTGGGGGATGTGGATGGACAAATATAGCCTTGATGGAGAGTTTTGTTAATATATTTCTGGATAGCATGTTGCTCTATGAGATGGTTGTATGAAGAAGTGGCACCTGCTAAAGCATGAATGCACATTCATAGGTGTGTGTGGAAATAAAACACTGGCTTTGGTTTTCCTCTATTACTCTATTACACAGTTTACTCAGGGCTCTTTACTGGGGTAAATCAAGAGGATGAGGAGACAATGTTGAGCACAGGGCTTTGACCAGTGGGTGATTCCTCTGTTAGACCATGAGATTTGTGGGGGCATCAGGGTTTGATGCTTTGAAAGCCAAGATTACAGCATTTTTGTGGAGCTCAAGCTCTACCTTAATTTTTCAGAAGACAGGTTTGAATAGGAAATCTTGTGTATGAGTAGGGCTATACTTTTTCTTTACTTTGCTGTTTTAGAAATTTGACTATTGTGATTTAAATGACACTTGCATATTCATTCCTTGTGCCTTGTGACTCTTGTAGTGACACCTTTAGTCTTGGAAATGGAGATGTTATTCCCGAATGTTTACACATTAAACATGCAAACATTGGGTACTTTTAAATATTATGGAACTTCCAACTGACTCCAACTGAAATAAAAGCTAGTCGATGAAAGAAGTATTACACTTTGTTTGCTTCCAGGAATAGCTTGGTTCAGAGTTACATTTACATTTAAGCATTTGGCAGAACCTCTTATCCAGAACGACTTACAAAGTTTACGTCATTGGATAGATCCTTAGACTGGGTTAATAGGTTGTAAATATCATGAGTCAAACACAGTTGGTTACGTTTTTTTTTTTTTTTTTTTTGGGGGGGGGGGGTACTAAGAGATGTCTTAATTCGTTGTTTAAAGGTTTACAGAGACTCAGCTGTATGAACATCTAAAGGAAGTTCATTCCACCACCTAGGTGCCAGGACAGAAAACAGTCTAGATGCATGCCTTCCTCGATCTATGAGAGATAGTGGGACCAGCCGAGCAGTGCTGGAGGATCGTACGAACGTGATGCGATGCAGGGTGTAATTAGAGCTGAGAGGCAGGTGGGTGTTATACCCTTTTTTAGCTTTGTAGACACGCTGTTAGGAACCTCCACTAGAGGTCACTGTTCATGTCTGTCTGTCTCTGTAGTTTTTGTTGATCGACTCAGTTTCCCAGAAGGCACCTCAGTCAGGTGATGAGTGCTCACCTGAACTGAGGTGCCTCGTTAAAGTGTCTACAAATAGCAGTTTGTTCTGGGAAACTGGGTCGAGCATTGTTTGGTATATTTGTTGGTATGTTTTGTTTTACCGTCATGTGGGCATTCCTTTTTGATTGTTTCTTTGAGTTTATATTTGTTATATTGTTTTACCTTGGTTTTTCTAGAGGGCTCTATTGTTTGTTTTCTTGATGTTCCTTGTGTCTGTGGATTCATGGAGCTGCCTTGTTCAGTGTTTAGTTAGGCTGTATCTCCTGTGTACAGTGTAAGTACTGTTCTGTGTCTTCCCTAGTATGTGTAGCCACATGAGTGCTTAGCTATTAGCAGGGTTAGCCGCTAGTAGGCCTTGATGGCTAGTAGGGTTAGCCCCTAGTAGGGTTAGCCTCCAGTAGGCTAGCCTCTCGTGGGATTGACTGCTAGTTGTTCTGGTTGCTAGTAGGTTAGCCGCTAACCGCATGGTATAGCCTCATGTGTGCCTTTCCTTTTGTGTTCTAGTTCCGGTCCCCTAGTCCAGTACTAACCTGGTTAGCTACTAATCCCATARATACTAACCCGGTTAGGTCAGCATCCAGTGTCTCAGTATTCCATGTAGCTACTAACCACTAATCCAGTCCAGTCTCCTGTCTCTCCAGTCTCCTGTCTCTCCAGTCTCCTGTCTCTCCAGTCTCCTGTCTCTCCAGTCTCCTGTCTCTCCAGTCTCCTGTCTCTCCAGTCTCCTGTCTCTCCAGTCTCCTGTCTCTCCAGTCTCCTGTCTCTCCAGTCTCCTGTCTCTCCAGTCTCCTGTCTCTCCAGTCTCCTGTCTCTCCAGTCTCCTGTCTCTCCAGTCTCCTGTCTCTCCAGTCTCCTGTCTCTCCAGTCTCCTGTCTCTCCAGTCTCNCTGGTTCCCCGTGTCAGCTCCTGGTTCCCCGTGTCAGCTCCTGGTTCCCCGTGTCAGCTCCTGGTTCCCCGTGTCAGCTCCTGGTTCCCCGTGTCAGCTCCTGGTTCCCCGTGTCAGCTCCTGGTTCCCCGTGTCAGCTCCTGGTTCCCCGTGTCAGCTCCTGGTTCCCCGTGTCAGCTCCTGGTTCCCCGTGTCAGCTCCTGGTTCCCCGTGTCAGCTCCTGGTTCCCCGTGTCAGCTCCTGGTTCCCCGTGTTTTTCCTGAGCCCTAGTTTTAGTTGGAGTTTGTTTGTTTCTTTGTTGGTTTGTCTGTTTGAGTTTGTAAATAAAGACTATTTCTGTTTACAACCCCTCTGCCGTCATGCCTACCCTCATGCCCACGGCAACCACACCATCAGCCGGTCTAGCCACTACAACCAGCTAAACCCATGACACGCGCATCAGGGTTTGGAATTTGATGTGGGAAACTACAGGAAGCCTGTGGACAGAGTGGAGAAGTGGGGTGGTGTGGGAGAACTTGGGTAGGATGGCACTCTGGATCAGCTGCAGAGGACAAATGGTGGAGAGGCAGACCTGCCAGGAGTTACTTGCTTAACCTCACTTTGGAGTCCCTAAACAAACTCTGCGTTCTGGAACTTCCTCAGTGGACGTTACCAGAGCCTCCATACTGAGTTTTTCCCCCTTGTGGAATTATATATGATTTGCATCATCAAATCAAAGCTTTTTCTCAACCATAGTTGTCTTTTTCGATTGCTGCGTCCTCCATGCAATCTCATACCTGTTTTTCTCAATAAACTGTTGAACTTTTACCTGGTGTATGATATCGAGTTCTCCTTGTCAGAAATAAGAAAATGGCCAAAACCAGCCAAATCAAATATGAGAATAAGACTTGTCAATCAGACACAACTAACATTGATTGTTTACTTTGCAGGGTCTGTTCCCATGATAGCAAGACATGATACATGACTAGAAGTTAGGTCAGTCTAAAAATTACCATGGAGTGCTAAGGGTTGGTGATTGATTTGGCCAGACCATGAAGTTCATTGATGTGTTGGCAATGTGCTTTGTCTCCTTATTGTTCTGCATTTCTTTGTAAATCATCAGAAAATTTCTGACAGGAGCTTCAGAAGCCATAATCCTCCCTGCACTGGGCATACTTTTATGTATTTATTTTTGGCCAGCTTTAACACCACTGGTGTTTGGTGTTCATAACACATTTCTATGGTTTTCACACTTGGTCTATCTTTTGTGTTGACAAGCACAAAAATAGCCTAATGGAACATTTATATTTTGAAAATAGAAAGTGACCTGTTGTACAGAAAGAAGATTCTGCCAAAGGCTTTTGAATTGCATTTGGAAGTATAATCAGAGTTGTATTGTGTTTTAGTAACATGCTTGTTGTATGTGCAACTGTTGCTTCTAGACATTAAAAGGTCAGTAATAAAGGCTGTTCTTGTGTGTACTATGCGGTCACCCCTGATTTCACCCTTAGGAGTTACAGTACATCATCAGTAATGATTATTGGGCAAGAGATTTTGATCATTCGGGAATNNGGGGGGGGGGGGGGTGGGTGGAATGCTCCCTACTGCAAATATAAGCAAGCAAGCAACTTAAAAAATAAATGTGAAGACATGACAAAAATGAACATTAGGTTTAGAGAATCTAGCAAGCAAATATGGCTAAAACGTCTGTGATTAAAATAAAAGGACATTTTACACTAAAATTGTACACTGTGTAAAATGTGTACACTAAAACTATATGAAAACAGCAATGTCTATTCACAAGAGTAGAATGGTAACATACTAAATACTATAACAGGCATGACACCCCTCTTCTGGAAGGTCCGGGAGTCTCCCACATCTTGATACTATTATCCTGGTGGCAGCAACTCGTACTGTACCATGGAAATCTTTTTTTTTTTTTTTCCTGTACAGAGTCACAGGAAACCTGGAGCCCATCCCAGGAGACAGATACCAGGTGGTGTAAACTATGGACAGGGTGCCGGTCCATCCAACAGGGTTGCAGGGTACACATGCACACCCGTACTATAAGGGCAATTTTAGAATGCCAGCCTAATCTGAAAGTCTTTGGACTGTGGGAGGAAACCGGTGTACAAGAAGGAAACCCACCGAGCACAGGGAGAACATGCAAACTCCATGCACACAGACCCCAAGGTGGGAATCGAACTTTAGACCCTGGAGGTTCAAGGCCACAGTGATGTAATCAACATGCCAATGTGCTACCTATAATATAACATAACATAATGTAATATATACCCTTAGGTGGTTTACTAATTAGAATCACATACTTACTTGGTATCCACTACTTGATTACTTGATTGTCCACTACTTGAAATAGAAGGTATTATGCAAAGCAACATGCAAGGATAGCATGCAGGTGCTTTTATAAAAGGGAGGACGAAATATTAGGGTAATCAATCACAGGTAAGCCACGTTTCTTTAAGCAGAAACCCGAAGTGTCACAGAGAAAGTTACAGGAGCTGAGGAATACTTCACACCCTTTTTATTGCCAAAGACAAACTGTCATTCCAGGTGTGTAAGCGCTCAGGTAACCATTCAGAGCAATGCTTTCTGATTTCTAAATGTGTCCAGGGGGATCTCCATGACACAAGGTGCTGCATGGCTGGATGTGTGCTATAGAAACTAGAAATTAGCTTAGCGTATCACGGGTAACCTTACTGATTTAATCCAGTTTAGAGATGTTTGCTGTAAATGTTCAAATGAGTGTCTTCTCTAAAAACGTATGCTCAGTCTTTACTCCAAATTCACTTTGTTTCGCTTCAGGGGTTACTGGCAGCCTCAGTGTGACGCAATTTAATTCCAGCATTCATAGCTGCATTCAGCTTTTTTCAACAAGAGATCAACCAATTTGACTGAAACCGACAGTGTCCACATAAACCTGACCTTCTTTTGATGAACTTGACATCCTGTAGAAGTATCATGTTTGAAAGTAGCAGCCTGCTTTAAAATGTACGGCTATACCTAAAATAACAAGAAAAAGAAGAGTAAAAGTAATTGAACAAGACATGATACCAATTTGACACTATGTTCTTACAGTATGAGAAGGTGCATTTCTTTTTCAAGGTTTGTGTGCAGTGTCTCTATTTATCCAGCTGGAGGCAGAACACATCTGCTGTTTATCTCCTTCAGCATGCTCTTCTTGTCCTACCAATGGGGTGAAGATTTCACATACCGACATCTATGACAAAACCACAGAACCATAGCACAGCCTCATGGGCTAACAGCAATAGCAGGTCTTCTTCTCTGTTCTCTAGCCTACGACATTGGTGCATAAAGAGAATGAGCAGTAAAGAGGAAGTTAAGGGGAGAATCACAGTGGTGGTGAATGTGTAAAAAGTGGATATACTCTGAGATGAAGATCCATAAATACGTAGCCATCGTCATCTTCAGCCTCTTCCTCCCCATTGAAGGTGAGCCTGGTGACTCTTATGTATAAAGAAGATTTGTACATATTTATTGTGTTGGTTATAGTTGACCTGTGTTAGCCTGCATTCTGGTGTGAGATCAAAGTAGAGTTCATGTGAGATTTCACAAATGTATATTTAGATGTTGAAAGAAATGCAAAAGTAATCCTGTGAAACCTACTGACCTGTAGGGGGAAACACATTTCCTCATCCTGATAGATCAGATAATTGATAGAGTTTTGCAGCTAAATTGTCTCAAGAATGGTTATTTTAGGGAAAACGCTAAAAAGGACAGCAAGAGCAAAGGAAATGTGTAAATAAGTGAAAGACGATTGAATGTTGGAATCAGGAACGCATAGAGCGAGAGCACACGCAGTCTGGACATCCAGGCGGGGCCTCAAATAACATTTTAAAATTATAACGCAAGGTTTTCGTCTACCAAAAACATCGACTCATTAACCGCATAAATAGTCTAATTGACATCGTTCGTCCATTAGACCCCACCCTCAATCATGATATCAGATCGCTACAGTACTAAGTGCTAATTACTCTGTCTAACCCTACTTACTTTGCATTTCTTTTACCTGTAACATACCACTATACAGGCACTATAAATAGAACTGGACTACCCATAATTACTGCTCATAACTCACTACTGTAGGTAAACTGTAAATACTCAGGATTGCATTATGCATAAGTGTTGCACATATTGTATATGATAGCTTTCCTCTTTCCACGCTCTGTAACAATTTGTGCACATCTACAGTATATAATCTTCTTAAACCATGATTTCATACCCATGGCATACAATATCTTCTTCATTGCATCCACCTATAATAATTTACACTCATTGTATAGAACTCCTTCACTGTGTATTGCTTACATATGCAAATAATTTTTGCACTGCGACAAATGCACTTCTGGTTAGACGATAAAGTCGAATCGAATCGAATCATTAATAGATGTGCTGCTTTTTTCTAAAAGGTGTGAAATCAATCACGATGTCAGTGCAGGACGGCGAAACGTTTATCTTCCATTTGCCGAACGTGACGTCGAACGGATCAGACATTAAATCAATCGAATGGAAACAGACGGACAAAAACAAACTGCTGGCCATCATTAAACCGCAAAATGGCAACCCGGTCATAATTCATCCGGACAACAGATTTCGGTTCATGCGGAATGGGTCAATCAGCATCAGAGAGGTCAACCAGGAAGACACTGGCAACTACACCTGCAAGATAATATACAAAAATGGCACAATTAAAGAACACAACATCTCACTGACTCTGTCCTCAGGCAAGTTCTACACGCTCACTTCATTTATTCAAAATGTACAAATGACTCGACTGGTGAAAGGCATCGTTGTGACATGGGGTCTTTATCTATGATTCAGATGTAGAAAATTGTGCAAAAGTCTTGCCCCCCCCCCCTCCTCCTTTTTTATTTTAAATGAAATTATGTAGGTAGATTCAATTACAGAAATGAGAACAAATGTTTTACCTACTGTATGTGCCTAAAAACACATTTTAAAAAGCTGGTTGTTTATGTAAAACCGAAAAAAATTTCCCCTCGCATCCATGGTCCTGGTGCTTGTTTTGGAGAGCAGGGTGGGCTATGCTGCTATGTTGCTTCAAGCTAGTTGTTGGGTCTCACTAACCCCTTTTAAACCATGTGCTAGTTGTTCATGTCTGGTGCTAGTGCTAATAGCAAACCTGCTAAGAGCTGCCTTTGTTTTTCCATTGGCTAGAAAGTCAGGTCATTATGTTCCTGTATACATCCGTGTGCATCTCTACGTTAGTGACAAAAAAGGAGAATAGTGGCCATGCTAGTGTAAAAAATAATGCTAGCCGCAAAAAAAAATCTGGCGGAAAGCACAAAAACAACAATGGCGAACTTCAACATGGCTTTGCAACCAGTTCTCCTGGTTTATCAGTACTAGAAAGCACCATTTTACTCATCATGTATTTCCTTTAAACTACAGAAAATCCAGAAAAGACCCCTACTGCTAACTCCACATCCCCTTCATCAGGTAACAGCTTCGATTCAATACCTCTAAAATAATAAGTGTGTCAGATGAACATACATAAGTGTGGGAAGTGATGTCACTGTTCCTAGAGCAAAATCAGCTGATGGTTAACATTATTCAAAAGACAAACTCATGGGGAATTTGGGGTTTTAAATTAAACTCAATGTGTAAAAAAAGTACTTAAAAACATGCTCAGTTGTGTGCTCGGGCTGCAAGACTACGTGTGCACCGTATTGATCTGCTGATCAAGATCTTTATACAATTGAATTCATTTATACATCGTACGTTTTAATGGACATTGTTGCTAAGCAGCTTTATAGAATCAAAAGGAAATTAGGGAAATGAGTATGAAATGTGTGAGAATATGTGTAAAATCAACAATATCAGCTAGAAATTTGCAGTTGTATAATTTACATTAATTATATGCTGTTAATTAGATACAAAAGCTGAGACACACCTTGCACACATACACAATGAGTATATGTCGACATATACATATACTGTACATATACTTCAAGTGGTGAAGAGGAGGGCACATGTATCAACACCCAAAACAAAATCAAACTTATACGCCTATAGATGGAGACACAATTGGGAGTGAGAGATGTAACACCTGGCTGTAGCTGGTGCTTAACAAAGTAGCTAGCTAATGTAACTTACTTGCAGGTCTGGCAAACATAAAATCTTAAAGATTATATGAATTTGAAGGGGCCATATTTCATCTGACTCCATTCAGTTGAGGAAGAAAAACTTTGTAAGTTGAGTCACAGTCACCTGACTGAACATTTTACCAAAAAAAAAAAAAAATTACATTATAGAGATTATTAATGCTTAAGAATATGCAAAAAAAAAAAAAAAAAGCACATACCATGTTTTATACGTATATGCAATAGACATTCAAAGATAAATGTGTGATTTGAGCATGGGACCTTGGCCCAAGTAGTAGCTTCATGTCTAACACCACCTCTGATTGTATGTGTTCATTAACCTCTGTGTTTAAAAGGTATTGAATACAAATTGAAGACATTGTATGACTTGCTCCTACTTCACCACACATATTGCACATTATCATATCTAATATTTCCAGCGTTTCTGCAGAATTCTGCACATCCAAACTAAGATAAGATTTAACATGTAACACCAGCAAGGTGATAAAACACAAATCGCTCAAAGGTTTTAGATCCCATTCCACTCAGCCTAATTGCTACAGAACCCACCCTGATGCAAATTTGTCCCGACCTTGTTGGAGAGCTCAGTAGAGGTCGGTAACGGCTCCTTACAGCCTCTTTTGGACTCTGTGTGAATTCTGTCACGTTTTTCAGCATCGTTGGCGTCGAGAGGAAAATTAGAGCGTGTTGTAATTTTTGAGATTTCAACTGGCACCTCCAGACTAAAGTCTTCTGTAACGCCTCGATATTTATAAACGCCGTTATTGAGTTGTTATTGATTCTGAAGCATAGGTATCTCCTCCTTCCCTGGTAGGAATCATTCAGCAGCCAATCCTCATGTTAAATGTTTTAAGGAAAATAATGACAATTAAATATTATTGGATATATTACATGTAACGCATTACATGTTGACGTCTGATGCACTACAGAAATGTTTTAATCTAAAATGTCTGTGGTTTGATTACTTCTTTATTATTATTATTATTATTTTCATACTAAAATCTTATGACAAATTTATCTAAAATGTATGTGGTTTGGTCATTTCATTTCATTTAAAATTTTGGAAAACATGAGTAAAATTTAATTTATATATTTAAATTTCATTATAATAATTATACACCAAATTTCATCAAATTCTATATACAGTAAAAGCCCATTGTACAAGTTACATCAAAATGTTTTAAATATTTTCAATAAGAAACACAGTGTTAATCAGAAAAATTAAGTCACCAGCAAGGATGCCAAAGGTGTTCTCCACAACACGTGGTCACCTGTAAGTCCACGTCTACTGTAGGGTCCTCAAGGCGAAAATGTGATCACTCAGGAATAAGGCATGTGCTTGTCATCAATGGTCATGGGTTCTGGTGGAGTAAAGTATTATTATTCACTCCTTCAGCTCACTGTCATTTAATAGCCGGGCATCTGACATATGTCCCATTCCTCTAGTGTCTATAGGTCTGTCCATTAATAGGACAGTATGAGGTCGTTATCATATCATTAACATCTCGGTAATAGCCGGTAACGTCGTTGCAATTTCACCTCATGACGGTAGTGATGGTACGGTTTGGTTATCCATTCCTTAGGACTCGGTATAACATTGTTAAATTCCTTAACCACTCTCTCTTCAAACGTTATCATGTGCTAACAGTTTGTTACTGGCTCGTGTCATTTATTTCCTTTAAACTACAGAAAAACCAGAAGAGACCTCTACTGATTACTCCACACTCCCATCATCAGGTAACACTTTTGATTCAAGACCTCTAAAATAATAAATACACGTTCCAGACTGTGTTGATTCCTATAAAACAAAACGATTGGATTGGAGCGGTGAAGAGAGATGCCAAAGTGAGAATGATACACAATGATTCTAAAGTCTGGAGTGTGAATTTAATTTGACTTATACAAAATTTTTTCAGTTTGTCTGATCCGATTCAATAGAAAAGGCTAAAAACAACTGTGGAAAAAGCAAATGCTGGCCATGATAGAATGTCACCAGAACCTAGTGCACCACTGACCCAGCCGTCAGTCCGATAAAGGTCACATGAGAATCACTGGACAAACTTGTCCAACCGATCCATGGAGACTTCCCTGAAATCCACAGTGCCCAAAGGGTCTGCTAACGACCTGGCACCGGACTCGACAGAAAACCCCAGAGGTCTTGTGGAGTCATGACCCCGAGGGGCCAGAACTGCCCTGGTGGCATACGGGGAACCTATCCAACACTGGGTTTAATGTTTTGCTTTGTCTGTTCGGTGTATATAGAATAAAAAGTATAAAAATACATACAGTAGAAAATTGGCTATTTTTTGCGAACAGAGGAAAACGTGCATCACATGATAATTTATTATAAATAATGCACATATTTGGCCTGCAGGTGGAAAGAAGAAAGCCTTTTCTTAAAAATGTCCACATATATTGATAAAGGTGGTAAAGGGTTTTGTGGGAGGATGGATACCAACCTTACTCATTTATAAACTACCACTATCCCAACTGTCAAGCATGGTGACATCATAATATTGTGAGAATGTTACTCATCTGCAGAGACATGGAAACTTGTTAAGACTTTTCAAGTGAGCATGGTTGGGTGAAATGTAATCTGCAGATCTGTAATTAGTCGGAAATTATTTTCAAACATCACAATATGACCCTTCGCATAAGGACTGTTCAAGTCCCTGACATTTAAGGAGTGAATGGTTCGTGGTTGATATCCATCAGATAAAAAATACATAAAAATAGCCTCGTCCTTTTTGAACAGTTCTCCGCAAAGAGGAACCCTGTGGTGAGTCAACAAAAACAAACTGGTAGCTGTAGTTACTGCCAGAACTCACTCTACCAAGTATAGACTATACTGAGGAAGTGAGGAAATTTCAGTCGAGTGAAACTGGATGTGTAACTCGATGTTTTTAAATATCTATTTCTAAAAATCTAATCTTTGGTTTATTGTCTACTCAATGGATGTCCTGTATATTAATTATTTGGGAGCGAGTCGTTTTTTATGTGAAATATGGCAGCACTAGGAAAAAGTTATCTCACACACATCAAATTAAAGTGAGAAATTTCTCATTTTTAGTTCCTCAGACTATTAATATACTGCAAGTTGTGATTGTGGTCTCAGCGCTCGGAGGATTGATTCTGCTTGTTGTCGTGATAATCGTCTGTTTCAAATGCAGAAGGAAACGTAGCACTCATGGTAAGAAGAATTGATTTACAAGTACACCTTCAGCTATTGTTCATTTTAATCCTAATGTATGATGTAGCCTTTTTGTATTTTTTGCAGACCACATTTACATGAACACCGACCAGAGGCGTAAAGGAAACTCAAGGACATGTAAAAAAAAGGTGGCATGTGACCAGATGGAAATTAAATCATGAAATGAACTCCTTTAGACTTCCTTTTTACTTAAATCTTCACAAAGTCACCTACCCTTTGCAGCAAGAGCCGACCTGAAACACATATGTGTGTCTTTGCCTGTGGTTTTGCAAGCGGTTATTTCAAGGGTCTTTTCTGTCTTATGCAATTGCCAGGAAATCGTCTTCTGCAAGTGTGCTGGGCACAGCAGCTATATCACTTTCATTGTATTATTTATGTTGTAGCTACAAGATGACACTTGATCTAAACACCTAACATCTTTCATTCTCCAAAATAATTTTATATAGCAAATGTAAAATTCAAGATTTAAGATTTAAAATGTGAGGATTACAGTTGACAATTAAGTGAAGCAAAATGGAATGACATAAATATTAAGTCAAGGGCTGAGTGTGAGAAATAGGACTAATCGTAGGTTCACAGTGTATTAACTGTTATAAAGTGTTATATGCAATAATGTATTGTACATGAATATTGTGATTTAAATAAATGTCAATATTTTCCTAGCGGCATAGTGGCGTAGTGGTTAGCACTGTGGCCTCACACCTCTACAGTGGAGGGTTTGAGTCCCATCTTAAGTTTGTGTGTGGAGTCTGCGTGTTCTCCACCGTGCTTGGTGGGCTTCTTGCAGATACTCTGGTTTTCTACCACAGTCCAAAGACATGCAGAGTAGGCTATTTGACATTTCCAAATTACCCACAGTGTGCAAGTGCATGTGAGTGCAATGGATTGGCACCCCATTTACATTGGGTGCCTCATTTACATTTAGACCCCTTATCCAGAGTGACTTACATTTTTAAATCATTATACATCTGAGCAGTTGAGGGTTAAGGGCCTTGCTCAATGGACAACTTGGTGGTTGTGACCTTGCAACAAGGACAACTTGGTATTCGTGGGATTTGAACCTTGGACCTTCCGAACCATAGTTCAATCTACATCTACATCTAGGCATTTGGCAGACGCCCTTATCCAGAGCGACTTATTTATTTTTATTTTTATTTTTTTTATCTCATTACATCTGAGCAATTGAGGGTTAAGGGCCTTGCTCTTGGCAACTTGGCAACTTGGTGGTTGTGAGGTTTCAACCTGGGATCTTCTGAACCGTAGTTCAATGCCTTGTACTCCAATAGCGCTGAGCTACCGCTGACCCCTCACGTCCTGAATCATCTGGGATAGGCTGCAGGCCCCCCGTCATCCTATACAGGATAAGCAGTTTAATGAATTGAGTGATTTAAATATTTTACCAGTAAAAAAAAAGAGATGATTGTTGAGTTCATAGACCATAGACCAGTTTCAGTTTCCTTCAGCTTTCAGTCCTTCCTCTTTCTAGAGAAGAGTTTAATGTCCACTCAAAGAAACTGCATCCTGTGGCATTCAGTAGAATCATTCTCTGGCTGAATGTGTTTCTCTAATTGACCAGCATACTGCGCAGAGTATGAAAAAGATTTTACAAGATTGAGTGGTGTTTAGACAGCATCCTCATCTCAGATACAACATGAGCAGGGTCCAGCTGAAGGACCCTCATACTTAAGACAGAGCCTTCAAGCTACAGCCCCAACAAACCACCACATGCTAGCATCACATACATTGAAATACCTGAGCCTACTCAGAAAATATAGCCTCCTCTTCCTCTAGCCTTTCTTGTAAAGCACTACTGAGATGATTGTCCAATCCGGTTTGGTGTCTAAATGGACTCCCAGGTATTTGTACTCCAAAATGACCTCAAACTCTTCAATGGTGTAGGGTCCTGGTCCTCCATTTTCTAAGGTACACTACTAGTTCCTTTGCTTTCCTGATATTGACTCAAACGCTAGAAAAGATTGTGCTCTCACTCGATGTGATCATTGTTCTTAAAAATGATCTCTGGGCTCAAAGTTTACAGCAGATAGCAAAGTGATCCACCACTGACTGGTACGCTGAGGTGGCACCTCCATAAATCATCCAACAACTACAAAGCTGTCCTCACACATGCATTTGTTTTTTTATACCTTATGCTCGCTTTATTTTACTCCCCTTGCACATGTGCTGTTTCAGTGTACAGTATATGTAAATGAGTTCCTGCTGAACCACGCCCGCTAGAGAACAGCCGAGCTGAGCAACAAGCCTGGCTAGAGGTATCATTGAAAAAAAAAGACAGGAAGCAGTTTTTCCCCTCACATTGTTGTTTGTACAATACATGAACCCTGGAAACCCAACTGAATGTCTAAGCGTGACTAAAAAGTACATTTGCATAACAGCTCTCCTTTAAAGACCTCTTGAAAATTAGTTAGTTTGTTTTTTTATGAGTGTTTGTATTCACTGGGTAAATAAATGTGTTATAGTTAAACTACACAGGATCTGACTATTAATTTGAAAATAAAAAGCAAGGCAGTTTATACCACCCTCTTATTTTTGTAATAATCCCTTAAGGATGTAATAGCTAATTAAGGACTTTAATTATAGTATAGTAATGATAGATATTACAGTCAAAGATTAGTCAGGTTGTGAAACTGTTGTAAAGTTAAAGCTTCAAAAAAACATTTGAAGTGATTAAACTAATAGCTAATGTAACAGAATTATGGTAGAAGAGCTAGTTAAGTGCATTATTACAGTTTTATGGGTTTGAGCAAAGTCCATAATTTGCTGATTTTGCAGTTAAACGTACACCTGCTGCAGCCACCAATTGTTTCTAATTATGCATCATCATATAACACTTATCCTGCACAGAGTTGCAGGGGGCCTGGAGCCTATCCAAGGAACTTAGGACACAAGGCACGATAGAGCCTGAAATACAAAGCACAAGCACATACACATACACTCGCTTATAACCTACAGTTTGAAAACACAACTCAACCTACACAGCAGGTCTTTGGACTGTGGGAGGAAACTTGAAGATGCAGAGGAACCCTATAAAACATGAGATGAAAAAGTCTATAAACCTGTGCCAGGTTTTCATTTTTACACTCTGGAACGTCATTAAGCAATGGCAGTTAGGAAAAACTGTTACAGTCAAAGCAAGGTCTGGATGACCAAGAAAAAGCTCAGACAAAATTACACAACGGCAAACAAATCCCTCAATGACACATAAGACTTACAGGAGGGTTTATCTGACACAGAAGTGGAATCTGCAGGATGCACGTAAGCTGTGACGGCTAATGGTAGGTGAATTTTGTAAACTAATACTATAGACTGATAAAATGGAAATGGAATCCTAAGGCCACACTGACTAACGATGATCCACAATAAATGGATGGATCTATTATACTTATGAGCTGTGTGGCAGCCAGCGGCACAGGAAACACTGCACGGGTAAATGGAAGAATAGATTCTGGTAAATTCTGGGAGCCAAAGTGTCTCAGAGGGTAATGAGACAGACGCTGAAATGAGACTGGAACAAAACATGCTTTCAAATCCACCATGAACACCTTAAAATAAAAATCAGCTGTCTTAGAAAGTGTAGGTGTACAACCAGAAAGCTTAACTGAAATACTTGGGGGTGGGGGACACACACACAAAACTTTCATACTTCTTACACCCACGTTGACTTGTAACATGCCACCCACCTCTACACACGCACACACACACACAGACACGCATACACACAGACACGCAGATGCACTTCCTTAAAAAATA
>QMIH01000610.1:210656-222244 GCA_003987875.1 Clarias batrachus | reverse complement strand
GAATTTTCGAGCGGTTTGTTTTAAAGCACGTGTGTGGTCATTATACCAAGGAGCGAGTTTCTTATCTCTAATCATTTTCCTTTTAACTGGAGCTACATTATCTAAGCTATAACGAAGTGCTGACTCTAGATATTCATTCGCCTGTTCGAGTTCTGTGAAGTCAGATGGCGATCCAATCAAAGTTGATAACTCTGGGAGATTATTGATAAAGCTCTGTGTGCTATATGGCATTACAATAGTCAATTACCTGTTGGACACGTGAAGCGCAGAAGAGGTKTGCTCCGGTGGGCTAGCCTTAGCGTTAGCTTTGTCTGAATGTGTATGCCACCGAATCGTCACCCACTCGCCCTGCTGTGAGTGCTCTACTGCCGGAGTCGGGGGGCTGGTTATGTCCACCTGCGGCACCCAGACTTTCCACTACCATTGGTTTTAGGCTGTGATGGATTCCGCTTGTTGTTTGTCAGATGATACGTGCGTTCTCCCAAAAAGTGCAAAAAAACAGATAAAGTCCAGTGGTATTAAAAGGTAAAACTAGTTTGTTATTTAGTATAAACAGGGAAAAATATCATTATAAAATTAAATATAATTTAAACGCTGTTACAAACAAACAAAGAACTTTCGCGGGAACAATATGAAAAACAGGAAGCTACGTCAAACAGGATTTAGCTAATAACTGCACTCCTGCACCGAACTGGGTAATGCAGGCTATGAAAATTCTTCAGAACAGTACTTTAGTAATTGGTTTTAGTTATTGAAGAAAGCACTCTTGAAATCGTTCCACATGGTGCATTTCAGGATAAGGAAACACCATAGAACATAGAACCACTTAGTTCGTAGCTTTAACTTGCAAGTGCTGCAGCCTGGCGTTACAACGTCATTCTGTGATTTCAGACTGTGATTTCAGACAGGATAAAATCAAAGTTGTGAAATTTATTCAACAATGTCACTCATACTGTATGTAATCCTGCCCTCAAATTAGTTAAATATTGAAAAAGCTTGTTTTGATTTTCATTAATTAATCCAGTAAGTGATTGGGGAGTAGTGGCTCAGGTGGCTAAGACTCTAGGTTGTTGATTTGAGGATCTGAAGTTCAGGGTTCAAGCTCCGTTGTCAGTTTATTACCACACCTCTTATTACCCAGCGACTGCATGCAGTGCCGGTTCCAACCCTGGATTAAATGGTCTGCTGTCGTTACCCCTTGATGGAAATAGCCAAATGAAAGTTTTTTTTTAAACAAGTAACTGATTGATTGATTGATGTTTCATGTTTAAAGATAAATGAAAGATAAAAGAATGCTTTTAATGCCTTTGCTCCCAACATCCATCCATTTAAGCAAAAAAACATTGACAGCCAATGACCAAACCGCTACTAGGAGAATGAAATAGAAGGGTTTTATCAGGAAGGGCATTTGGTAAAAAAACTGTGCCAAGTTGTGTTCAGATCAGCAGGTCTGCTGTGGCTATACCGTGACAGAAGCAGCCAAAACCAAGCTAAATACATTTATTTTTGTGAGTCACTGTTTTTTTTTATTTATTTTTTTTATTAAAATTATTTTATGTAGAAAACAGTGAATCAAAAACAAACAAACAAAAAAAAGCTTTAGCTGGGTTTTCACAGACTGGGTCACATTTATTAGCAAGTCATTATATGTTTTACTTTATATAAATGAACTTTCCCCAAACAAATATGTAACTTTGGAAACCACTAGAGAGCACTGTAACAATACAGTATTGTTATTCCAGTAATATTCACTCACTCATCGTCTATACCGCCTTATCCTGTATTCAGGGTCGCGGGGGCCTGGGGCCTCTCCCAGAAGACTAACTGTAGAACACGGGACGGGGTACACTCTGGGACAGGGTGCCAATCCATCAYAGGGCACACACACATACTCTACACACTCACACAATCATTACAATTGGGGACCATACGGCCAATTAGCCTAATCTGCATGTTTTTGGAGGAAACCCACCAAGCACATTGAGAACATGCAAACTCGAACCAGGGGTGGGAATCAAACCCAGACCTTGGAGTGCGAGGTGACAGTGCTAACCATTACACCACTGTGCCGCCTCCAGTAATATACAATGAAGGCTAAAATACAATAAATATGAATTAATATTTGGGTTTGAAAATAAATTAACATGAACATTGCTTACACTCGACCTATATTTAAGATATAGCATCATACTGTTATTATTGTTGTTGTTGTTGAAAATTTCTATTTAAAAAATACATATGCAGTAAATGCATAAAAAGAAAGAAGATGCCCCAACCTTCAGAGGAAAACAAAACATGACCTTTTCTATTCTATTCTATTCTATTCTATTCTATTATTATTATTATTATATGGAAATAAACTGTAAAGTTGGCAGTCTGTACATTGAAGATATTTGTGAGAAAAAAAATTGGGTGGGGTGTAAGATAAGTAATAAAACATCAAGATGGGTTTTGTAAGTTTTGTTTGTCTGTCTGTCTGTTTGTTTGTGCACGCATCACATAAATATACTGAACAAATTTTAATGAGGTTTTTACAGGTGTATTTTAGTGAGCTAGAGGTAACATATAGGTTTTGTTTCATCACAATCGGTCCACGGGAAGAGAAGATATGCTCATTTAAACTTCCTTATGTCATAAAAAATCAACCTTGAAAAAATCCTTACTTCATCTCAAAATTCAAAAGATGGCAATTATGAGTGTGCAATTAAATTCCACATGAACGAAGTCACGGGCACGTCTAGTCATAAAATAAAATCAAACCAAGGAGAAGATGAATAAAATAGCTAAATAATTACTTGCTATTTGATTTTAAATATAATGAAATTAGCATTTCTGTATTTATTTTTCGAATTGGACGTCAATAATAATAATAATAATAATAATAATAATAATAATAATAATAATATTATTATTATTAACAGACTCTGGGACACTAACACATTAAATGATATCTCTTCTCCCACTTTGTCCTATAATTCCACCCTCTCCATAACCCTCCTCTCTCTCTCTCTCTCTCTCTCTCTCTCCCACCCATATCCTGCGACACACTGACTCATAGTCAGTATATTGTATTAATTCAATGAATTGTATTTCTTATTCAGTGGATTTTCTTTGACCTCGTGAATAAATAAAGCCTTGTTCTGGACAGATGACAACAAGGGCTGTGTCTCAAATCTATGATAGAGTTAAACAAGTGGAAGCAGAACGTGAGTACATGCTCTGTGTGTATGCGGGTACGTGCGCGCGTGTGTGTATGTATGTGTGAGTGTATGTGGTTTGGGACGGAGACGAACAGCAGGGAATTTCTCCGGTGTGAAAGTTGTCCAGATTGAACAGACCTTCAGCCTCAAGGTAAAGATTGTTAGATACTTAACCCATGTGAGCTTCTGAACTATGGTCCTGTTTTCGTCTGTAGGTTTATAGATTCAGCACTTTAAGGACATTGAGTCTGCATGTTTACTCAAAGTTTGTGGATTTCTAAAAATACACAGATGAGAGAAATCAGTTCAACAATTTGCAGAGATTTATACAATGTTATGAACTGTTATAGATATTTCACAAGAATTTTTCAAGAGAATAAAAAATATTATGGATGCTTTATGTAAAATTGTAGACAATAAACTGTCAGATTATCCTTCAGATAACTTTTTTTTTTCAAAGACGATGGAACACTGTTGTCTATGTAATGAAAAATATCTAATTGTATTTGTTTGTTTATTTGTTTACTTGCTTGTTTATAGGATTCACAATTAAAGTGAATGCATTATTGACTTATTTTGAAGAAAGCCATTCATATATGTTCCTTTGTTAGAATGCAAGTGCGTGTATTATTCAAATATCTAAATATTTTATTCCTACATACTGTATGTAAAACCCATTTTGTGTTGGGCTCCCATCCTCATTTAATAGATTAAATTCAAATGAATGGGAAACAGATGTTGTACTGTGACAGGTTGCTAAGTCCCTAAAGATACCATTTAAAAACTGGTTGTACCGTATGTAGCAATCTGAGCAGCGACTTCATTTCCCCTCTCGTCTGTTTCAACCACTCAGCATCAGCAGGAAACTAATCACCTCCTGATCATCTGTCATCATCTGCACCTGTTTTCCACTGGATCAGGACTTAAGTTCGATGATTTTTTTTTTTTATGCTGGAATGATTCGTAGGTCACTGTGTGGCCCAACCAACAAAACATTCCTCCGTAACTGAAAGATTCTTCTGGAAGCTTGGAGAGCTGTTCCTCAAAAATACTTTAATAAAACAAGAAGAAAAAATTAGCTTCAACTTTGGAAGCAGAACCAAAGAATGATGTGAAAAAGACTTTTTTAAACAGTCATGTATAAATTAAATCCTTATTTCTAAAGTTCATTTGTTGACATGTTTTCAGGCTCTGAAGTGATGAGGAACTCTTAAAATGAAGACAAACTGATTTCAGGAGTTTGGGCTGGAATGTGAGTGTGTGTCTCATGAAATGAAAACCATGACAATTAAAGCAAATAAGAAGTTATTATTTCGTGCATGTAATACACAGTTCTTAATTCACAGTCGCCTCCAAAAAGAACCATCTGAAATAAACAAATCAATCAATAAATCAATCAATTTGATTATGCATCATTAAAAATAGCTGCTAAATTAAATTCTGATATTTTTAATTTAAATAATTAATGTAAAGAATTATATATATATATTTTTTGCTATTAGAATTAGGGAATTTTATTTGTCATGAAATAAAACACAAATCATCTTCAGAGGCAGCAATTACAGAATTATAAGTAAAGGATTAAGATTAGTGTATTAGGATTAGTTTTACACTGCCTTAAAACAATCTTCTTTGTGAAATCATTAAGTATTGTTTTGAACGAGACATAATTTGTGATCAAAATGATATTTGCCCAATATTGTCCTTGTATAATAAAAAAAATTAAGTCTCTGCAAATAACTTATTTCCTTTCTCATCGTCATCATTTCAGGTGAAGATGTTCGAGGCGACGTTGCCAAGATGCTTACAGCTCTGCATCTCCCTGGCCATCGTGTACAGCGTTTATGGTTCGTGATTTAAAAGAGAGTGAGGTCTTGTGCATTTGATATTTTATGGCTCGTGGATCATTGTGCTGCATGAGTATGATTCCTGCGGTGTCTCTCAGGCAGGGTGGTGGCTCCTCTGCGCGTCGAGGGAGTGGTGGATCAGCCCTTCACACTGAGCTGCACGCTAACCAAGTCCAAATCAGAGCAGGTGAAACAGGTACGCTGGATGGACGTGAAGAACCAGACGCTCATCTCGTATGTGCCGGGTCAGCCGGACACCGTGAGCGGGCAGTACCATGTGGAGCTCGGTGAAGGCCCGAAAGATTCCAGCAAGGTGGTTATCAAACGCGTGGGCTATCGCGACGAAGGATGCTACATCTGTATCTTTGATGTTTATCCCACAGGCTCCAAGGAAGGGCAAACATGTCTCACGGTCACTGGTGAGTCCCGCAGAATACAACAACCTGCACCCACACTGTGAACTACTGCACTATATAAAAACACAGGTTTATGTAGTGTACTTGTTCTAATATGATATCGTTTCTGTAGTAACTGCTCTTTCATGGGGATTCACATTGTACAGTAGATAAAAAAAAGAGATTTATTTGTAATTTATAGAAGGAGTCTCCAGTGTCAGCATTTTTAAGGGCCTGTCACACTCTGACGAAGACCATAAAGTTCTCACAGCATCCTAAAAATAATGCAGGAACCTGGCCAAAATAGAAAAATGTGCATTTATAAATGTTCATGCTATTTCCTACATGATCAATGTGCTCACCAAGTCCAGTGAAATTGACCCGAGTTATAACTATGTCTGGACAGCTCGGTCCACCAGGTGCTTATCACTCGCATGGAATTGGATCCAGGATTTTACTAAAGTCTCTGAATGTGACATAGACGCGCTGATAACCTGCTGCATGTGCACAATAAACATGGTGATCACCAGAAGAAAGTAACATTAACTTCTACAACGTGGCATGGACCTACCACGGTCAGAACCTTAATAGGTCTCTCTGGGAACTCTATCGCCCACGGTTACGTTCCAATGACAACTCAGAATGCCATCCAGCCGTTCCTGTCTGAGCCATGCTTACAGTACGCCAACTGCCAACATTGATATGTCCTCATATGTCCATGTCCTCGCCTGGCTTTTATTTTTTAACACTTTGACATGGCAGCATGACAACACTACAGCCTTACTGGTATCTAATGGCAACTCGTATTGTGTTGACCCACTTTTATGAGAATGTAGTGGAGATGAGGCTCCGTGTGAGGGGGGTAACAGTCAGAACTAATGCTGTAACGTCTTTAGGATAGAGGATTTTACATTCACAGTAAAATGATAAGCTGCATTCAGTGTCTTAGAGAGTAAAGAGAAGGTGGTGAGGACTGGTGAGGACAGGGACTCACTTCTTTCATGGACATTCCAGAATATAAACTTTAAATTCATAAAAATGAAGAACAAGGCAATGTGTGTACCAGCTTCCCCTTTCTGTGGACATGGAATAATTTACAGAAAGATTCAAAAATTAGACATACTAAGATTTATAAAAGAATATAAAGGCATCATAAAGAATGTTATGAAAGACTTATGAGAAACTATACGTTTTATTTTCTGAATGGATTTCCGGAATTTTAGTTATTTTAAATGGATTCTGTAATTATTTTTTTTTATTTGTTTCTCGTGTCATATAAGATTTTTTAAAAATCTTTTGAATAAGTATTACTGGAACCATGACTTTTGCAAAGGTCTTCCTTGATTTCAGTGGCAAATTGCTGTGGTACAAGAGTAATAAAACACTTGAAGATTACATACTGCCGTGTATATGAAAATAAGTCTCCAATGCACCAACCCAACATTGATTACTTTCCTAGAACAGGATGCCACAGTGTGTACTTGCTTGAATAAGAGAATCACTACACTTCCATTATGTGGAATACTATGGAATAGTCTAAGCTATGAACCTTTAAACATGTACAGAGATGAGATTTTTCCCTATGCACAATCAGAGAAGGTAAAAAAGAATCAAACTGTCTTTCGAACAAAAGCTGGACAGACTTGTATCTTGTCTTTTTCCGCAAATGCTTTCACGGAGATGAATAAATATCACTGTGGTGCTTCATAACCAGGTCAGAGTAGTAATGTGCTGCAAATGTTTTGAGGCGCTGGAATGCTGGTCCTACTTACATCTATACTGACTGGACTTTATATGAAAGAAACCTGAGAGCATTTTTCTTCTCAAGTCATGAAATCTATGTCTATCATCTCCAGATGTTTGATTATATTTATGAATTTAGATGTTTGCACCGCATAAGGCAAAAATAAAGTGTTTTTTTTTTTTTTCTTGGTGGGAGGGAGGGGGTTGTGTGTTGTATAAATACAGCATTTCCAAAATCATCATGAATCTATCTGAGCTGATGGTAGCTTCCATTAAAGAGAAACAAGGTTTTAAATCCATGCCACTAGATCATCCATCATCAGTCTTCACCCTTATTTAGCTTCAACCTAACCAGTCACATATCCACATCTGCTCCTTGTTGACTTTCCACTGGTGTCCCCCAAGGCTCAATGCTCATCCCTCTGTTATTTTTAGTCTATACCTGCTCTCTTGGTGAGATATATATACCATTTCTATTCTGATGAGTATGATGATGATGATGATGATTACGATTACGATGATGATGCTTAACCCATCCTCCTACAGACTCTCATCATTTTAAACAGATCCCAGGAGGATATTTCTGTAGAAACTTGTCATAGCAGTGCCCGTTTATTAGTTTATTAACAAATGTATCAATATTAATCAACATTTAAAAGTCACATAAATCAGAGGTTAATTAAACACAAATTGCTTTTTAAAATGGAGTGAACAAAACTACCTACAGCCATTTAAATTCTTAACCTAATCTGGTCTTTTTTACTTTAAATAGCATTTTAGAAAGAGTGTGCATGTACAGCCATGTTTGGTTGTTATTGGGTTCTGACAAGAAAATGTAAAAAAAAAAAAAAGGTAGAAATGTCCCACTCGAGTCTTTTTTAACATATATCTGTCTATCTGTCTGTTTCCAGCCACAGTGAGTCATGGAGGGAATAAGACAGTAGTGAAAGGGAAACAGGCATCTCTGTCCTGTCTCTACGGCCTGCCCGAGAAGGTGCAACAGGTTTTGTGGAAGAAAGTGTTAGGACGCGGCGTGTTTCAGGAAGTGGCGTCTTTCGCCAAACGCAGCGATCCTGTGATAGAGGAGAAGTACGCTGACAGGACGAGTCTCACTCGCTCACTGTCAGACTCCCAGCTCACCTTTTACCCTGTGAATACGGAGGACGAGGGCTGCTACACCTGCCAGTTCCACACCTATCCTGAGGGCACCAAGAGCGCCACCACCTGCCTCTCTGTGTTTGGTACGTCACTCATTAACTATATACAGCAGACGGTGTTCGAAATGTTATGCTTTTGTGTATTGGGTTGGGAAAAGTCGCAGGAAGTGAAGCTGAGTATCAGAACCTTTGATTCAACTTAAACATTCCCCTGAAATAAATAAGATGTAGACCAGGAGTGGCCAACCCCAGTCCTCAAGAGCCATGCTCCTGCACGTTTTCTAATTATCCCTGCGCTACTCACTGCTGAGTTCAGTCGGTAAGATTGAAGGCATCTCCCAGCTTCTAATGTATAATAATTAATGTCAATTAATTATTTTTTTAATGTTTATTTTTTATTAAAAAATTCAATCATAAGAATGCATAAAATGTTTTTATTCTGAATATAATATTGCTAAGATTCAACCATTAACTTTTATACAGCACCTTTCACACATTTTAATGCAACTTCAAGATCTTTATAAAATAGTAAAGAAAAAAAACAGCGAAATAAAAAAGGAAATAGAGACAAAAACATAAGGAAACAGAAAAATTCTAAAAAGTTTGAAGAAGAATTAATAATAGCATAAGTTAAAAAAGCATATACAATATGCAAAAAATAAATATTTAAAAATAAGAAAAGCAGTGGTGGAGTGGTTAGTAGCAGAGTGACCTTGTAAAGGATAAGTGCTTCAGGAAATGAGTGAGAAGGTGTGAATGATGTAGTAATGAAGAGGAAAAAAATATTATTTTAATAAGAGAAGAAGCAAAAAAATAGAAAATATGTGTTATGATATTTTTTACAAAAAAAAAAACACTAAAAATTTAAAATTAAGTTAGAAAAGAAATAGAGGGGGAAAAATACATTAAAAAACCTGTCTGAAAAAAAAATTACTAAAAAAAATAAATAAATAAATAAATAAATAAATAAATAAATAATAATAATAATAATAATAATAATAATAATAATAATACAAAGAAGAAGAAGAATCCGTAATCCATATTCCTTAATCGGGTTAATCAGGGAATTGTAAATATTCAAAATAAATATACAATTGCTTATAAGAGTATTCATTAATTAATTAATTTGTTTGTTTGTTTGTTTGTTTGTTGCATAACACAACTTAACATAGAAATTGGTGTTTGTGTGTGCTTTTTGTTAGGGATAATCAGTGACATTAAAGTTTTCATTTCTGACATGAGGAAACATAAATCCTGCCCAGTGTGCAAGTGGACAGAGAGAGAGAGAGAGAGAGAGAGAGAGAGAGAGAGAGAATGAGAGCGTTGTGAACGCGAGTGATTGTAGGAGACTCCTGCGAGTGAAAAGCGTGATTGTGTTACACACACTGCCTTGCTCTGTGCTCTCCACCTCCTCCCTCACTCCGCATCTCTTTCTGTCCTTCTTTCTCTATCTTTGTATTTGTTCTGTTGTTTTACACCAACACTCGTGCTTTTGTGCGCTGAGAAATCCCGATCTTAATCAGAAATATCTGTCTGTGTTCTGACCCACGCACTCCCAATCTCACTTTCATCAACATTTCAGAAATTTAATTAAAATAGAGAAAACATTGATTTAGGTTAAAAAGTATATTTGCAACTTTTCTGTAAGTGTACTATTACTGAGGTTGATTTCTTTTAACAGCTTGTGACTTTTAATTTCTGTTATAGGACAGTAAACAATTTAATTATAATTTTGTTATCTATTTATTGTCACATTAGATTTTGTCCCATTCTTACATTCCATTATAGCAGCTATAAGCACTTATTCCTTCACAAGGCCTTTTTTTCTCTCTCCCATGAAATTTCATTCAATACACTTACTTTCCTAAAGAAGTTAAATTTGATTTAAAGATTTTTTGTTTATTTCTGTATACTGATTAATTATAATTTTTTTTTGCGAATGGGGCAGATTTTTCATGCATTGGGTGTGTTATTGCTTTATTCTCTACAGTCCTCCCCAAACCTCAGGTGACCTACAAAACCACATCTCCTGGTGTAATAGAGGCAAACTGCACAGCTGCGGCTCGGCCCAAACCTGAGATCGTGTGGAATGTGGAGGGGAATAACAGGACGCTAGGACCACCGGTGTCCACGATCACGCAGCAGGACGACGGGACGACGCTGGTCATCAGCACGCTGACGATACAGGCCGACCTTCTGAAGGATGTCTCCGTCAAATGTCTCGTCCACCACAAAGGCCTGGAGTCGGCCATCGCTGTGTCCATGAACACCAAGAGTGAGTGTAACTCTTTGACTTTTTTACTGGGCAGAAATAAAATAAGGAGCGATATCAAATGCAGCAAAAATAATCCTCTTGTCTTTGTTTAAAAAATGACAACATGTTAATGAATATAATTTTGATTAAACATGAAGTAATCATGATCATAATCTCCCAGGGGGAAACCTCAAGTTCTAAATAATGAGTCTAGCATGGAAGTGCCCAAAATGGCAGTTCCTTGAATGGCCACTAGGGCTCCAACTCTGACTCCAATAATGAGTCAATCCCACAGTTTAGCTTCAAATCTTCTCTTCAGAAAACCTAAGGGTTTGTCCAGGTCTTATACAGTCTGTGGTTAAAATATGAGTCTGAGTAATGAGAGGATATGTCGAGGGTAGAGAGAGAGTGGTTAGGTAGGCTAATTAGTTATCTTCAGTGTTGGGTGTAACGCATTACAAAGTAACGTGTTAGAGTACTTGGATTGCTTAACAAGCGTTAGGTCTGCCATAGTACTCAGTTCCTTAGTTAGTTAAAAAAAAAAAATCAGATTACCTTTTTAATGACAGTAATTTTGTAATGTAATTAGTTACCTTGAAAAGTAACTAATTAACCCAACACTGGTTATTTTGTAATTGTTAGGTTAGTTGGTTAAAGTGTTATCATGGTTACAGTGTGAGCATTTCTTAAGATACTTTTTTCCTCCTTTGGAAGTAAAGTATTTTAGCCAGTATGATTATTATATAATCAAATTGGGGGAAAATGGCAAAAGCTCATCTCATCATCCTCTCCGCCTGCTTTTCTTGGCTCACACCCTCATATTGCAAATTCTTCTGGACAGAAATCATCTGCCTTTATCCCAAGAATACATCTTTTGGGATTTAAAGTTGTCTCTCCTACAATAGAACATGTGGAAGAGAAAGACAGATGTTAGTGGGAATTCTCCTATATAAAAACATGTGACAAACAAAATCATTCTAAGAGGAGTCATA
>QMIH01000610.1:175065-206127 GCA_003987875.1 Clarias batrachus | reverse complement strand
ACAGGGTGGTAGACAGGGTGGTACAGGGTGGTACAGAGTAGTTCAGGGTGGTACAGGGTGGTACAGGGTGTACAGGGTGGTAGACAGGGTGGTAGACAGGGTGTTCAGGGTGGTACAGGGTGGTAAGGTGATGGCTGATTGATGTTTTTTGACTTCATTTTGCATAATTATGTTCAGCATTAAACAAAAGAAATGCAAAAGAACCAAAAGTTTCAATGTCATGTTCATTCAAATGATCTAATAGCTTTTAAAAGAGCCCTTCGATTTAAGCTTCTCTACTCAAAACAAAAACTTAATGTTTTTGTTTATCATTACTGTTTCATTCATTAAAGCAGAACACAAATTTCCCTGCTTTAATGAAAAGCAAATTTCCCGGGCTTGATTCAACATACCATAGTGTTTATATACAGTAGGTCCGGTTGCACTCGTATGAACACTGAAAGTGTTATGAACGCTTGGGGCTTTTACTGAGCAGGTCATCATGCAAACTTAAATGTTCTTTGTAGCCACTTTATGGTTTAACCGCTTCCGTGAAGAGAAGAGGAAATGCTCAAGCGAAGTCGTCGTTGAATAAAGACAGAGGAGTCGGTGTGAAACTCTTAGGTACAAACCTACAGCTTCCCCTCGCTTATACACGCTGAGCTTTTCTTCTTTTGTAAATCACTAGCATTGTGCCGGATACCACACGGCAATCAGCTTCTCTATTTTGGATCTCCATAAACAGAGAACATGCTTTGAGGCTTGTTTTTTTTCTTCTGTGTCTTAAAATGTAGCTCTGTGAGGACAGGGATGGGAAAACGGGTCATGGAGCGCATTTTTCCCGAATGGCTCTGTGAGAACTGACCTTATGTGCTCTAGTGTGATTTCAGTGATTGTCCACAGCTGGATTGGAGTGTCCTTGTGTCCTCCGCATGTCCTGGTGTCAGTCACTCTGAGCTCTTAGCTTGTATGTGTGAAAACGGTTTGCGCTGATGTCTGTATTAAAAGGAAATGTCACTGTGGAGGATAAGAAGGATTAATGTGCAGCTTTGGGCTCAAATGGTGTTACTTTGGTTCCTTAAATAGATCTGTGTGTGTGTGTGTGGTAGCAAGAACTGTTGAAATACACAGTATATTCAACAAAATGCTGATACAAGTTCATTTATTATCAAAAGTTTAGTTATAATGCATGTCTCTTTCTGCTTTAGTCAAAAATATCGTTAATTTCTGGATTAGACTGGATCTTCCAGACAAAAGAGGTTACACCAAATAGTTCCTCTACTACATTATAAAAACTGACAATATTTGGCTTATTTATTTCAAAAGATTTTTTTCTTTTTGCCTGTTGCAACTTCTGGTTGGACTTCTAATCCAACCAGACTTCTAATCACATGGAGACCACATGGAAACTTCTTAGTTTTAGGCTTGAAATTGGTACAAACAGTTTCATATTCAAATCTCCATCAATGAAGAGCTGGGTTCCTCAACATCCATCCATCCATCCATCCATCCATCCATGCATCCATCCATCCATCCATCCATGCGTCCATGCATCCATCCATCCATCCATCCATCCATCCATGCATCCATCCATCCATCCATCCATCTATCCATCCATCCATCCATCCATCCATGCATCCATCCATCCATCCATCCATGCATCCATCCATCCATCCATCCATGCGTCCATGCATCCATCCATCCATCCATCCATCCATGCATCGATCCTGCCCTCTGTAGTCCAACTAGAGAGCGGTGTATTTATTCCCATTTTGTTGGACCGTGATAGGACCTTCGGTCAACATTCACACGCTCATTCACACAATGGGCAATTTGTAAACACCAGTTAACCTAACCTACATGTCTTTGGCCTGTGGGAGGAAACCAGAGTGCCCAGAGGAAACCCATCAAGCACAGTGAGGACATACAAACTCCATGCACACAGACCCAGAGAGAGGAATTGAGCCCAGAACCTGGAGGTGCAGGACGACTACTAAGCCACTGTCCCGCCAACCACAACAAAGTGGACTTTATATTGGCTAAAACACTTTTCCAGTTATACAACTGCGCTTTCAGCCTTATAGCAGACAGTTCTAAAGGTGGCTTATTTATGCTGATGCTATCTGGGCCCAAATGAGCACAGCTTTCCTTTTAATACTGGGTCCTGGCAAGGTCCCTTAAATTATTATTACTTATTATTACATTACATCCATTGTTAAAATCATGATATAAACCTGAAGTTAGAACAGGAAATTGATTTGTTTACTTTCCTTTGGGACCAGAATCAGCTTTCGTGTGGAAACAGTAGCTCCGCTTCATCGCACCAGCCTGGTGATGATTCTTTTACTACAGCAGCAGGGCAGTTTATTTTCCTTACACAGTACTTTCTTATCCAACATATTTTCCTGTGCTCGGAAACCAAACTCCTCCCGAGACCTCTAGAGAAACATGACTGAGCTCACTTCCTCTAGCCATTATTTCATTTTTCCTTGTCACCTCCAGTGTGTGTGTGTGTGTGTGTGTGTGTGTGTGTGTGTGTGTGTGTTGTTTGCCATACAACTTCACCAAGTGACCTCCATTCAGCACTATCCTTCTAGGCTTTAATTATCCATTGAACAGTGCTGTTTCAGACGCATCACATACGTAAATGCAAGTTTTCTCCTTAAGGATGTATTTCTAGAACAATATACATACTGTGTACATATTTTACTGTGACATGCTTCAAAGATTCTTTATTGTCACTATATGGGTATAGAGAAATTAAAGCAATCCAAATGCAACTCAAATTATTGAGTTATGATTAAAATTATGATTATTATTATCTTTATTATTATTATTATTATTATTATTAGTAGTAGTAGTAGTAGTAGTAGTAATAGTGGTGGTATAAAAAAAACTCTATTACATCATAACATAATATATAATAGGTATAATAATGTCACGTCCATGATGCTCAAATTACATCATACAAAAAAAAAAAAAAAATTGTCTTATTTTTGTATATAAATCTGTTCAAGAAATGCAGATCAGAACAGGTTAAATATAAAGTACGAGGTTATTAAATCATTAGAATTGTTTAATCAGAATAAAACTTACTTCCAGTAAGAAAAACAAGCTTTTTTAAATCTAGCGTATTCTGTCACATGTGATACCCAGGCACACCATGAGTTTGGAAATGATGTCATGGGGATGCGAATTCACAGATGGTCACATGACTGCACCAGGATGCTCATCAGATGTCACGTGGGGACGTCATAATTTAAAGAGTTTGTTAGAAAAGTAATTTGGGTGAATCTAAAGCAGTAATTGTAAAAAAAAAAAAAAAAAAAGTTTTTTTTCAAATCTATGTCTCAGTTTGTACTGAAGATAAACTGGGGTGACTTTTGTACAGTACAACAATAATTAAAAGTCAAAGTCAAAATTATTTTTAAAGCTTTTTTAACAGAACACAGTTGACCAAAGTGCTGTACAATTCTAAAATAGCTGCCGACAGAACAGGTATAAAAACAGACAATAATAAAATAAAATATATNATATATACGGTGGTGCTATAGTACATAGATTATTTAGGGCTTTCTACTATTAACCTTAAACTTGACCTTGACCCGCACAGGGACCCAGCGTAAGGACACCAAGACACTAAAGCACATGCAGCTAAGATTAACAAGAGCGTTAGTTTCGTTATCAGGTTTAACATCACTGTCCAGTCACACGCAGTTTTCTAGCAGTTGGTTTTACATACGATTTAGGGGGGAACTCGTGTCTCTAAAAGGATCAACACACACTCCACTGGGTCCAAATACCAGAAATTCAGTTTTCTCTTATTAAGACTTTACAGCCATCAGCGTTGTAATAAACATTCAGTCTTCTGCCATATATTCCCATCTTGTGTGAATTCTGCTGTGAGTAGAATCCACCCTTCATATTGGACATAAATATGTCACCACTTTACCTCATGAGACCATGATGAAGGCTGCTGTTCTTCATCACAGTTCCTGTTATGCAGGGCATATCATTTTTGTCCATTTTTTCCTACCAAATGTTCTCATGCCAAGGCTTGAAAGAATGGACGGTATATCCTGAATCTCAAGACAAAGGCATGATTGATTGTTCTCAGTAGTGCTTCCTGTGTGTACGCCCTGTCTCTGGCCTCACACACCCGCACACCCACACATCCACACACTCACACACACACTGAGGAACACTGTGGCAAGATCACAGGTTGATTTTCCTGTTCCTCTTATTTCCTCTTCAAATCAAGGTCATAGTATGAGTCCTGCTGCTCCGCGTGATGAAGTGACAGTGTTCAGACCAACTTAATGAAAGAGAACTTTTCACCTGATAAGTCTGAGGTACTGTACGCCAGACCGATATAATGGTGATCATGTCAAACAAGAGCCTATAGGACTAATAGGACTAACATTCATTTAATGTAAATGCAAAGAACTAATAATTTGTTAATATCATGTTGATGTTACTTAAGTATCCTTATAAACTGTTGTACAATTAAGCTCATGTTGTCTAGGGTGAGGAAAACTATACATACTGTACACACCTTTGTCAATATTTCATTAATGACCATACATGCCATGACATTGTTTTGTATTTATGCCATTATATAGTAGTACTGGGTATTAAAATGAAGTTTTGTCTTAAAACGACTCCAGAGTGTTAAAATTCACTTATACCAGGGACATTAAGAGGACATTACTGCCATTATGCTGTCATGACATTTATATCACATTTATAAAAGTTATACCTCACTCTTTCATTATATATGATATTGACTCTGTCATTGTTATGAATATTATTAAAATCATATAAGCAGAAACAATAAAAGTATGCATACAATGTAGTGGGTATTCATAAAAGTCATAAATTTCTAAATTTACATAATGTACATAAATGTCATTATGGACATGACTTTGTCATTACATGTCATGGCATGAGATTAACGTTAGTATAAATTCTTTTAAAAATCTTGTAAATAGTCAAAAGTATGCGAACTCTATTAGAGTGTAAGACTAGTACGTGTTCTAACAGTCATTTGTTTCATGCAGTTAACATTCACTTGACAAACTATGGCACATTATATGCATTTCATAAAGTATATGTCGGTCTGACATTAACAAAGCTATATGAAAAAACAGGAAGTGGCGAGATTCGCTTGGTGGAAACAGTGACATCAAAGCCTGATTTATAGCCCCGCTTACTGCAGATGAGATGAGAGTTTAAAGCTTGACTCTTGCTTTTTACAGAATGAAGCATTTCTGACGTAATGGACGAAGACGGAAGATGATGATTTTCAGCTTTAGATCAGAACATGGATATTGCAATCTGATGGCGAACTTGGACTGAATGGACACAGACCTTCACTTTCCTGCTATAACCTGCACACATCTGACAGGTTAATTACTTGTATAAATTAATTATTGGCATTGCAATGATTTGAATAATCATTCAAGCGTTTATATATAACTATATAATGATGAAGCAACATTTCATGAAGTTTCAGTTGCATCAAGAAAAAAAAAAAAAATATATATATATATATACAGTATTATATTTATAATTCAGCACTTTTTTGCCCCAGACCTTACAGTAGGTCATGTTACTCTAATAAGCCTTTCCACTCACTTTCTCATCGCCTATACTGCTTTATCCTGTATACACTGTCACTGGTGGGAAACTTAGGGTATGGGGGGGGGGGGGGGGCGGCTTTTTTTTTTTTTTTTAGCACTACAGGCAATTTGGGAACGCCAGTTAGCCTAATCTGCATGTCTTTGGACTCTGCGAGGAAACCAGAGTAACCGGAGGAAACCCACCATTCATGGGGAGAACATGCAAACTCCATGCACACAGAGGCAGGAAACGAACCCGGACCCTGGAGGTGCAAGATCACAGTGTTAACCGCTACACCACCGTGCCGTCCTTAAGCCTTTCCAAGTCATTCAGAATTTTGTCATTATTTTCCACTTCATGTTGTCTTTTTCGAACTTTTTTCACCTTCTTCAGTTTAGAATTCAGTTTGGAATTTTTTTGTGGTAACCTCCTCTGAATTTACTCTTAGATTCGTCCCATGAAACGCGGATGTGAGGTAACAAACTCCACAAGGAAATAAAGCAATAGTAACAAAATGAAATAAAAAAAAAAAAGAAAAGTCAGTTTATAATAAATCCCAACCTGCTTTAGTAGTTTAATTGTACATCTTCATCATCTAATGCTAGTTAATATTAGATAAAACAGCAAATTCATTCTGATGTTCTTAATGAACAAAATTACAAGGCTAAAAAAAATGTTCAAAACACAGCTCCAACTGAAAGACACGAGACAACATGTGGGCGGAGCTAAAACCCTTTACGATCATGAAGCATCCTGATAGTGTCTCTGTAGTTTACTGAATCTTTTTCATAACATTTCTAAAGTCTTCAGGAAGTAAAATTGTTTATATATATTGTTTATATATATAAGTCTTCAGATTCATTTATATTTACACTTGTATTCATGTATATGTTTTTTTTTACTTAGCTGGATTAAAAGCTACAGAAAATCCACCATTAATTAAAATAAAATGAATAAATAAACTTCTTGACACTTGTTTGCTCTTATATGAGGGCATGATGTTTCTCCCCAGCTACATTGTCTATATATCCTCAAACCTCATATGAGAACCATTAAATATAATTATTTTGCCAAACTCCCTGTTTGAAAATCTCGATTAGGTTCATAATTATCAGCTGCCTCAAAAGAGAAACGGTAAGGAGAACTTGCATTGTTCTGTCTCTCAGAAGGTTAATATCAAATTCCGATATAATAGTCAGGTCAGGGTGTATTTGGAAACCTATAAAAAAAAATGTCTGCCCTATACACCATCACAGTAGAAATTAAATGAAGATCCATGTGATTAAAATCTAGAGCTCAGCTAGTTTTGACAGATGATGTAGAACGATAAAAAATTTGGGGCAGTGGTAGCTCAGTGGTTACGACATTGGCCTATAGTCTGGAAGGCCCCATGTTCAAACCACCCGACCATCATTTTTCCACTGCTTAGCCCTTGAGCAAGACCCTGAACATCTCAGACGTCAAACAAGATAAAAATGTAAGTTGCTCTGGATATTCTGCCAAATGCCTCAATCTAATGAAATGTGGAGCATGAGCCCTTTCCTTCCTTCACCATACTCTTTATTTCCCAACATTTGGCAAAATTTTATTTTTTATCAGAAATAATTTTGATTATACACTACTCACAATAAGTCAGGGATATTGTTATTTACATGAGTGCTTTCCCTATTTGCTCTGAATTTTAATGAAATAAGTAAAACTTCCCCTTGATATTACTAATAATGGATGAGAAGCAACACCATTTATTACCCCCAAAATTTAGACAATAACAAGGATAGGCCCAAATAACAAAACTTGACAGTGTCAGTAGGTGTTTCCACTATTTGCCGCAATGACAGCTTGACGGCGACGTCTCATGCTCCTCACTAGCCTCATGATGTTGTTCTGAGGTGATGCGTTCCACTCTTCCACAAGTGCTACACACGGTTCTGCCAGGTCACATGGGGGTGGGGTATGATCATCCAGTCTCTGCTTCAGCTGGTCCCAGACCTGCTCTATGGGGTTCAGGTCAGGGGACATTGATGGCCACCATATGAGGCACTCCAACTTCCTGAAGTCGAGCTGTGAAAATTCTGCCACGACGTGCTGGAGCATTATCATTCATGAACAGAAAGTTGGGGGTGTGCTGGCAGAATTGGGGGATGATGATGATGGTTTCTTTGATGTCTCTGAGGTAAGAACGTGCAGTGACTGAGACATCTACAATAACCAAATCTGTTTTGCGCTGACTGGTGATGCCTGCCCAGACTGTTGCACCTCCACCACCAAAGCAAACCTCAACATGACCTCAGCGTATCGCTCACCTCGCCTTCTCCAGCAACGGTGACCCGACACTCATCGGTAAACAGGACGGTAGACGACATTGCTGCATTGTCCAGGTCACATGGTCTTGTGCCCAATGCACACGTTCACGGCGGTGTCTCGGTGTCAGTGGCTGTTTAAATGATGAACTTGGTATGACTTACTTACCAGCTTTTTAAACCCACAGAATGTTGAAATTGATGCCACATTGAAATGGTTTGTCTTTTGGTGTTGGCCCCAATAAAAGAGGAAGAATGTATCAAATTGTTGATTTGGCCTTCACCTTAGTTTGTTATAAAATAAGTAAAAAACAGGCCATCAAAAAGTCTATCGATTAGTCCAATCTATGTGGCAGAAATATGTGAAAAAATTGTGTCATGTCCAGATCATATGGCAGACGCCCTTATCCAGAATTACTCATCTCCTCACACATCTGAGCAGTTGAAGGTTAAGGGTCTTGCTCAAGAGCCCAGTGGTAGCAACTTGGTGGTTGTGGGGTTTGAATCTAGCTTCCAAAATTATGATTGTGAAAGTGTCGCCGGACTTAATCCAGCTCCTCACTTTTGCCGATATCAGACGTAAAACATGAGCTTAATTAAGGCTCGCGCACCACTGAGACATGGCTTTAGGCAAACTCCGTTGTGTAACTTCCACATCATTTCAAATTATTTAAATAAATGATTTTAAACAATAAATAATCATTTATTGAGTGATATAAAAATGAGTGATGTATGATGACTACAGAACTTTCTACAAAAGCAAATATTAAAACTATATACATCAGACAGTTGTGTGTGTGTGTGTGTGTGTTATATATTAAATTTAAAAAATTTTAAGTAAATCCTGGAACATACAGTAATAATGGAAATTGTATTAGTGATGCAGATTATATGGGATGTGGAGTTGTAAATTAAAGTACTTAAAATAAATTAAAGTGCTGTGGGCGTGGCCTTAACATTTTGCAAGATTTTACTTTTTTATTATTATTTTTTTTTTGTAGGAAAGATGACACTTTTGACCACCTCTATAAAATGATGTATAATTTCCAAACTGGTGAGTCTCCTTTCTCAGCTAATTATGTTCATTTACTGTAAAGATAAATAAATAAATAAGTCAATTATAAATTTTTAATGAATAAATAAATACTAAATAATATAAACATAATAATAAATAATAAATAATATAAAAATACAAATATTTAGTTATTTATTTCTATTTATTATTTCAAATAAAGCAATTAATTAATAAATGTACTGTGGAAAAAGAGGAAGAATGAAGAAAAGAAAAAGTATATTAATTAATGAGTACAATACAACAACTAATTAAATACTTTGTATTTTTTATACATATCTTCTAAATTATCCAATACAGATAATAAAAAATATTATTATTATTATTTAATAATAATAATAATAATAATAATAATAATACCTGACAGAACAGATTCAGAGGTTCAGGATAATAATCCAGAGCAGGGTGATGCGTAATATTATGAGAAGTTGATTAATTTTTTAATTAAAGGAAAACACCCCCCGCATGTATTGTATATAATAAGGCTTTGTACTGTCCATTTTATCTTGATTACATTTTATTGCTTTGAAAATGAGTTTGTTCTTGTTCTCACTTCTGTTACAGCAGCTATAAACAGTCCTTCCCTCACCAGCCTCTTTCTTTTTCTCCCTCGCTTGAAGTTAATTAGTTAAATAAGATGCAAAATCACAGCCTGTCATGCTCCACAAAACACAGTGTGCTGGAAATCATAAAGATTTATCTTTGTGTGTTAAACTAAATGCTGACATTAGAGACTCCTTACCGTGACTAACATACAGTGTGGCTGATTCCTTTTTATCTACAAATTAAACTGTGTATTGTTTTTTTTTTTCATTTTGTAACAATGTGTGTGTATGAAACAGTGCTTAGAAATTGAGTAAAGCCCCATGTCCCAGGGGATTATTGGATACAACATAGATCATTAAAATTCAATTCAATTCAATTTTATTTGTATAGCGCTTTTAACAATTGACATTGTCGCAAAGCAACTTTACACAATCAAATAATTTAATCAAAAGAATTAGGTTTTGTAAAAGCCTGTGATCATTACTGGAAGAAGTTAAAACAAATATCTATATATATATATATATATATATATATATATATATATATATATATATATATTTTTTTTTTGTTGTTGTTGTTTGTTTTTTTTTGTTGTTTTTTTTAGGTAAAACAGGTAGTACAGATCTACAGTACACTACACCATACTGCAATCCAAATAGAACAATCTTCAGAATGTACTAATTATGCAGCATACTGTATGACTTCACATGACCCTGAACGTCCATGTGCTTAAAGCAATGTTGGAGGAAGTGAGAGGATGCCCTCTGGTGATCCGAAGTGGGACTGTCTGTGATAGACATTACAAAGTTTAATATCATCATCTGCATGTCTTTGGGAGAAAACTCACCAAGCATGGGGAGAACATGCAAACTCCACGCACGCAGACGGGGCAGTCGAACCTGGCCGGGAATCGAACCCAGACCCTGGAGGTACAAGGTGACAACCCTAACCACTAAGCCACCCACGTGGTTATAATTTAATCATAAGTCCATAAAACCATGCTATGTTACCTGCATGGTGCTGAACTGACTGTGCTTTTCATGAACGGTTGCTGGTGGACAGTTGAGATTTCTGCATTCTTACTACAGCTGGTGCAGTTTATCATTCTTCCTGGCTGTTATTCTTTTTAGACGTACAGTATAGGCGCCATGCCCACAGCTTCATGCCCCCTTTGATCCAGTGCAGTGTGAAATCTGGCGAAGCTGCTGGAGCTGATTTTAGACAATGATTTAAAAACAAACTCATCATTACATATTGCATTCAGTTTCTTTGGATGTCTTTAATCATAAATGCTGCTCATGATGTGTCATAGAAAGTTAAAGTACGAAAAAAAAAGTTAATGGGTGGCGTCACTGAGTTCAGTGTGTGCGTTTGCCCAAGTGGAATTTCCCTCAGGATTGATAAAGATTTGTTTTATGCCATGCACATTTTGTCTCCATCAATAGATATCGGATACATCAGTTAAGATAATATTGAGCCGTACAATTAAACGTTTGACTGCTGTAGTCAAGACATCAAATCTCCAGCTGTCCATTAGACATCACTTTAGCTAACTTGCCATAAGAAGTGTAGGAGTTGACACGGGAATAGTTGTAGCGTATGGATAACAGAGTTCAATCAATTGCATATAGCATAGAAGTTAATGCTATTCGTCCTAGCATTTTAGCTAAGCTAAAGCTGATCTAGCTAGCTTGTGGATGGTAACTGAGGTAAGTGGGCGTGTTTCAACTGACAGCCAGGCTCCATTCACTCCACCCATTTGCTATGTATGGATTAACCAGAGTTTGCTTAGAGGCAACTCCTGCTAAGATGAAGAAGACCAGAGCTCCTAGAGTTGAGCTTCAAAACAGCTCTACAGTAAACCTATAGGTGGCGACACTGAGAGTTTGACGATTCTTTTTATCCACTCTGTGGGTTATTGTCTTAAGTAGAGATCAGTGCTTTCACCATCTCAACATGGGTTCAATGCCCAGTCAGGGAAACAGGTTTTGAGTGGTGGTCTCTCAGCAGGTACAGTAATGCTCTGTGTTCCTAATCAGAAGATTGTGACACACACTGACAAATATGAACATTTCAATGATTAATTATTTTCAATCATGTTCATTCATAAATCACATGTCATACAAAAGGGCATTTTTGGTTTACATTGTAAACAGCAAAGTGTGATTAACTAAAGTGAGGTGTCAAAGCTGTGGAGTATTTTTAGATGGTAAGAGATCTTCTTCACAGCTTTTAGCTTCTCAGCACCTGCAACAAACTATAAAGATCTGCGAGACCACAGAGGTTTCTATTCTTCTGAGATCTGTGATGTTTGCAACTGAGTGATTCACAGACAGGCAGCTGTACTTCTGTAGCTCGGTGCAGCCAGGGTCGAGGAGGCAGGATGCTCAGGGTTTCTGCGTCATGCTGTAGCTGTTGGTGTCTAATGAGCTTTGTGTGAGAGCAGCAATACAGAACAAGCTGCAAGAGTCCAAGTGATAGAAAAGTCACATCAAAATAATCCAAATAAAAAGATACACTGTATTTCTGAGATGATGAAAATCCAAATTTGTCTATAGTCTGATTTGACTGCTGACATTAAGATCTTAATCCGTAATCAAACCAATGTTTTGACCTTTGGACTAAGAACATTTTAGTTTTTTCTTTATTTCTTGTAGATAGCTGGAAGTTTCTATTTCATAACATGTAGTCTGAACATGGCCGCTAGATTAGGCTTCCTAGAAGTCTGGAGGGCACGATGGGCGTAGTGGTTAGCACTGTGGCCTCACACCTCCAGGGTCGAGAGTTGATTCCTGGTGTGTGTGTGTGTATTTATGTGTGTGTGTCTGAGTTTGCATGTTCTCCCTGTGCTTGGTGGGTTCCGGCTCCGTACTCCGGTTTCCTCCCGCGGTCATATTGGCATTTTCCAAATTGTGCATAGTGTGTGAGTTTTTGCGTGCTTGTGCCCTGCAGTAGATTGGCAGCTTGACCTCCTGCGCTGAGTCCACTGAGATAGGCTCAGTTATGCTTCAGCAGTTTACACATTTTTTATCTCATCAGGAGGTAAGAAAAGAGGTGTGCCAATACTTTCTACACTGCAGCAGACTGGGTATGGTAACTGCAGTAACTGCACAGTTACAAAGCGACGTGTATGACTGAGGCTCCAGGTGCCCCGAGACCCTGCACGTGATAAACAGTGTGGAGAGAGAAAGAGAGAGAGAGAAAGAGAGAGAGAGAGTAGGAGTCTGCCCTCTTGTGGCAAGTCAGAGCAAAAACAGATACAAGTCCAATAAATGAGCTCATGTGAAATAAGCCTGCATACGCTTGCACTGTAATAACACTCAGTCCTACAAGTCACTTTATAATGCTACAGTTACTCACCATACCCAGACCACTGCCGTGTACAAAGTATTGGCACACCTGCCTCCTCACCTCCTGAACAGATTTTTTTAAATGTCATCATAGGTACACTGCTGAAGTGTATATATATATATATATATATAAACTTTTGGTCAATTTATTTAAATACTACTCAAAATAATTAATCATTTAGGCATACACGTTCTCCCTTGTTAGTTTTTTGAGCAGTATATATACAGTACACTGCCTGTCTGGGAAAAAAAGGTCACACTGTAATATTTAATTAGACCGCCTTTTGCTTTGATTACAGTCATGGAAAACTTATTCGATATCTCAACATTTATTTTTGTGCAGGGTTGGATTAATTTGTCTCCAAGATCTTGCATTGATGATGTGAGAGTCGGACCGCGGCGTAAAGTCTTCTCCAGCACGTCCCAAAGATTCTCACTGGGGTTTAGGTCTGGACTGTGGTGTCCAATCCATGTGTGAAAAATAGTATCTCATGCTCTCTGACCCCAATTTCACAATTTGTCCTTTTACATTAAAAAAGCAGCCTGAGGTAGAGGAGACGTGAAGAGAGCTGCATTATAATGCTAACTGCATTCTTTACATACTCTTAAACTGAATAACAGGACTTATTGTTGCTTTCAATCGCAGGGTTCTCTGGTTTCCTCCCACAGTCCAAAGACATGCAGATTAAACTCACTGGCACTTCCAAATTCCCCATAGTGTGTGAGCGAGTGTGTGAGCATAATGTGTGTGAGTGAGTGTTCCAAGACCTTCAGGACAGAAGAGTTTGCGCTTCATGGTTTCTCTGTATTCAGTCGTCATGTTTGTGATGAATGTTTAAATAAAGCAGTTGCCTTAAACCTCTGTGAGCGTCACTGTTCTTGCTCTGCAGTGAGATTCAACCAGTTCTACTTTTTCTCTTCATCATCATCATCATCATCATCCTTCTCATGTGCTCATCTCATAAATATATACAGTTTTGGTCTTACATGCTGAAATCATCAAAGAATGAAAAATATTGTGGAAATGTAACAGACAGTTACAGTTAGATGTAGAAGAGATACAACCTACAATGTGTTGCTTTCAAACTGATTTTTTTTTTTATGTCATCAAGGGTACATTGCTGAAGTATAGGAGAAATAAATTACTCTCACAAGAACATTTTCAAAATAAATAAAACAAATGGAAAACTAAAACTGGATTTGTGGATTTATTTATCTACTGCTCTTTTTCTCAAATTCTCAAATGTGTGATTAAATGTGCTTATAAAGAGGACAATAAAAGTGTTCAGCACTCAGAGCGAGGAGACTGTTTCACACATCACTGGCATTTATAACCTCTCGTTACAGCATCACTTCCAGTTCCCAAGAGCCCGAGTGTGAAGTGCCTCAATGACTATCGCCCAGTGGCCTTCACCCCCACAGTCATCAAGTGTTTTGAGAAACTCATGCTTCCGCGTATCAGGTCACTTGTTCCTTCTGATCTGGACAACCACCGTTTTGTCTCCTGGACAAATCACTCAGTGGAGGACGCCATCACTACTGCACTCCACACCGCTCTCACACACTGAGAAGAACTAAACAGTTATGTGAGAATGCTCTTTGTAGGTTTCAGTAGACAACCTGGGCTTTGGATCTACACTGTGCTCACACAGATTTTGATCTTCCTCACTAACCGACCACAGCAGGATAGAATTGGGAAACACACCTCCTCCACCAGGCTGTGTGTCGCGCCCCTCTCAGCACTTTACACATGATTGCACTCACATCCACACCTCTAACTCGGTAATTAAATTTGCTGATGACACTACAGCTGTTCAAACCAAGACAAGAGGTGGAACACCTGGTGAGATTGTGTGTGGACATCTGATTGGTCCTTAACACCTATAAAACAAAGGAGAACAAGGGAGAAAGACCATCAACCACATGGTGAAGCAGTCGAGAGAGTGGACAGCGTAAAGTTCCTTTGTGTCTTTTGTTTTAGAATGTAGTGGATTAAAAGTAAAAGTGTCCTCTAATAAAACTACTGAACTGAAGTACGGACACTGGATGTAAATAATGTACCTATGTACACTTCATGTCCTCATTTACGTTCAAAGGTTCAGGTCAATTAGAGCCCCAAAGCCATGGACTCCATCACACCTCTCCACACACACTAAGTGCATATGTGTCAACTTATCAATCGCAAATCAAACGCCGCCTCCATTCATTACATGCCCTCTTAATCAATATGCTAATATGTGAATTTTTCATTTTTAAAATTTTTATATTTACATTGCTACATGTTGCTCTTTATTCATTTCTTCTTCTCGTCTTATAAGACAGACGTCATACAAAGGTTCGTTGCACTCAGTATAATGACAATAATGATCTTCTTATTATTTCAATTACAATTATGTAATTATTTTTTTATTATAATTGTTGTTGATAGAGTAGTAATAGAAATAGTCAGCAGATTTGCATTAACAACATAATATTTAAATCCAAACTAATAAACTCTTCTTTTATATTAGCTTATTTATATATATTATTTATTTAGAAATAAACCACTATCTGTCTGTTGTATGTAAAAACAAAAACAAAAGCATATTTATTCTTCTTATACTTTAGCAATTACCCAAATTGCATTTTTGATTAGATAATATAATTTTATAATATATATATTAATAATTTTTTAGAATATTTTTAAAGTTCCACAAAATAATTCCTCATACTGTATGTTATAGCAGCGATAAACACGCGTTCCTTCACCAGACTCTCTCTAATTTCTCTTAAGCTTAATATAACAAAAAAATCCTTTTGTCCAGAAGATGTCGAAAAACGTTATATATGCGTAATTGTGTAACTTGATCTAAACTTATTACAGCAGAGTGGATGATTTTATTAGTTATACTAAAGTGGATAAAAATGGACATTTTTGACTGTTGGCATGCATTGTGAGGCAAAAAAAAAGAATCATTTGTATGTTAAAAATCATCACATTTGTTCCAGAAGCTTTTGAATATCACTGCACTAGCAAAATAAATGCCTTTAAGACATCCAAGTTGCTTTGAAACTTAAACAAGTAAAATGTTTGCATGAAAACAAATTGAGTTTGTGTGGATTTAATTATTTTATGATTTGCCATCGGAGCAGTGAAGCTAATTAAAAAGCAGCCCTGGGTGGAGGAGACCTGAAGACACCTGCACTATAATGCTTGCTGTATTTCGGAACCACAGAACTGTGTTTAAAACCACATTTAATATACTCGTGCATCAGATAACAGTATTCAATGTTTCCTTCAATCAATGCAAAAATACTTGGCACAAGATAATACAGCTCACAAGAGACTGTGTCCAACCTCAGGGCTTAAAATAAAGTTTTGCTTGTTAGTTTGTTTGTTTCCTCATCCGTTTATTTCCAAGACTTAAGGGTGGTCAGGGTCGCAGTGGATCTTATATCAATTATTCAAATACCAGACAAAAGCAGGAATACACACACACACACACACACACACACACACACACACACAGTCATACACTCTACATGTCTTTGGACTGTAGGAGGAAACCTGTGTACCCAGAGGAAACCAACAAAGCACAAGGAGACACACAAACACAGAGCAGATTCATATTCATGACCCTGGAGGTACGAGCTTTGCCACCAGACCAACACATGGATTTATTTTACAGCCGTACCCCGGCATTAAATTTAATCCATTCCGGATGTGAGTTCCTAAAGTGAAATTTTGTACTGCAAAACACATTGTCCCATAGGAAGTAATGTAACTGCAGACAATCCGTTCCAGCCACCAAAAACTATTACCAATGTTACCGATTTAAAAACTATAATTATATTTTTGCATATTAAAACATTTGAAAAAGAATGAAATACAAACAGACATTAAACCTCATTTAACCTTAATTTGTGCTTCCTCTTGGCACCGGCTGCTTTAGAAACCAAACTGAAAGCGGCTCCCTTTTCTTCTTGCTAACATGCTAACATTCTTGGGATTCATGGTGCTTCACTAAATCTGGCACAAAATGCGGAGAAAAAACACAAAACATATGGATGAGATTTTTAATCATTCATTTATTTTTGTTTATTTGATCTTAACTAACTTGAATGTCCCATTCATGCTGGAGTCTAAGTATGTTATATTTTGTTATATTTCCAGAAATGAAGCTCTGTGCATTCTCTCCGTGCAATCAAACTGTTAATCAGCTTTAAACTGCTACCACCATTATAATGCACCTTTAACACACACACACACACACACACACACACACACACACAAGGAAAGAACAAAGTTGGGAACAAAACACCAAGAGGCCAGTTTTATAAACTGACAGATTTATTTACTGTTTATTTATTTATTTATTTCACAGTAATATTTAACAGTAAACCCCGACAGTCTTAGCATTGCCTCACGCCAATCAGGATATGAAACACAAACCCGGAAGCTGGTACGTACTGCAGTTTGAGGGGCGGGAACTTGTTGACGCAGGGAATTTTGATTGGCTGAGCGGACGGAGCAGACGCCTCCGCTGCAGCCAATCATCGCTCGCGGTCAGGACCACGCCGCCCGACGATTGGCCAATAGATTTCCGTCTCTAAACATTTCGGCTGCTACTCTAGGAATGCGTGCGCGCGTCTGTGTATATGCGTGTGCGCGTGTTTGCACGTGAAGGTGGATACGCGCTGAAAACACACTGCTCTTCTACCCTGTTTAACCAGCACTGAGGTAGGATGCAGATATGTTCTCTCAGATCAAATCTTTTGATCTTCTGATTGCTTTGATGTTGTTACATTTTTATTAGTACTATTATTTCATTCTAAGAAACCATGGCAACGCGCCCCAGCATCACTGCGTGTACGAGTCTAATACTGTAACACTGCATTAAATCCTACTGGGAATAAATGTTCTCCAGGGATGTTTATATCAATGAAGATCATCATCTTGTATTTTATTCCGTTTCTAATTGTTATTTTATTTCATGAAGAAAAAACACAGTCAGTCACATTCAGGTCGATTGCATCATCCTCTGCCTGAGGTTTATTCAGAGTTAATCCTGATCCTGATTTTCTTAAAAAAAGAATTCACTTAAATGATCATAATGATGATCTGAATTCACATGACCTCTTCTTACTATCTGTAAATGCTCCATTTCCTGAATATCCGTATGATATCTTTAATAGGCCATCGTATTTAATAACTGCGCATGTAAGAGATTTATTTGTTTATATCCTTATCTTTGTCAATGTATGAGTGGAAATGATGAAATATGAAATCATAATTGGTACTATAATATAGTAATATTTAATGTATAATTTTAGACACATTGTATCTGCAAGAAAATATCAAAAAGATGTAATATGCAGGGTAATTTAATGTCAAATACAATATGATACATTTTCCTATTACGATTACTATCCTATCATATTCTATATAGTTTATACTAGGGCTTTAAACCCCAGGCGCTGAATGCAGTGCCGCCCCAAATCTTAATAAAAAAAGGAGGGTTGCATCAGAACCCTGAATCAGAAGAGTGCCAAGTTGTGTGCAGATCAGACGGTCAACAGCCGAAAAGACCAACAACATAGATGTTTATACTAATTAAAATAAAATGATATTAATGAACCTGTCTTTAATGGGAAATAACGTGCATTGTGTAAGGTATAGGAGCTGGACTGTGTGTGTGTGTGTGTGTGTGTGTGTGTGTGTGTGTGTGTGTGTGTGATACATCTCTGTTCAACTAGGCAGGTTGTTTTAGGGCAATAAGGTGACCTTCAGGACGAACGAACGCTTCAAAATGCACAATTTGCATAAAAACTGGGGTTAATACTAAAGATCGTCTAGCTTTATGTGTGTTTTTATTTTCTCCTAAACTGGTCTGTTCAGCAGTGACTTTGTCTGTTGTTTCGAAGCACAAAGCACAAATAAGCTGCTCAGAAAAGAGAAGGAAGAGCTGGTGTCATTTCTCCTCCCTGTTCAGGTCGGCCGATTCTACACTGACGCACGTGATCTTTTAAGAGGAAGAAGAAAGAAGAGGAAAGCCTTTATCGTCATTGTAGGAAATACAACGACATTCTGAGAGCTACTTGAAACAATAAATGGAAGATTAAAACAATATAAAAAATATATAATATGTAATTCATGACAAATCATAAAAGCTGCATGTAATTATACCATGAGTCACACTGTAGTTTTATATACACTATGGCGGTATGTGTATATATATACATACCACCAGTCCTTCACTTCACATTTGACGGCTGTTGAAATCAGGTGTCATTATGGCCCTGTGGGGGTAAAACTGTCTAGAGTCTGCTGTCTGCTGAATTGCTTTGATGTTCATTTCACACCTTCACACCTGTCTGAGGGGCAAAAGGTCACACGGGAGACATCTTTAATGGTGATGTCTGTAATCATGATGAATGCTGGCGTCCTGGTGAGTCCACAAGATTCAGGCAGGTTTGAAGTAACACCAAAGCAGTTATTCTAATTAATGCTGAATCACTAAAATGAGTTTGAGCTGTCTGAAGTTTTAGCACAGATTGTACCGATACAGTATTAGAAAAACAATAATATTAATTTTCAGCTTGTATAAGTTAACATTAAATGCATTAAATGAACTAAGGTTCTCCAGAAACTAACTAAAGACCATGTAATGGTACACAATATTAAGTTGAAACAATGCTGATTGTTGCCAAGCAGCTGTACGGATTTAGAAATTATGGAAATAAATTAGGAAAATGAAAGGAAATCTGTATAAACTATAATGATCAGTTTGTCCCAGTATTCCTAATACATGTATTACAGCATGTGACACTAATTAGTCCTGTGTACTACTGAGCTGAGGTTTTGTTGTTTTGATGTTTAGTGTGTTTAGTTCTGAAATTGTCAGAATTTAGACCATGTTTCAGGTAGTTTGTAGAACAAATACAGTCAAATGTAGTACAATTTAATGCAAAGATTTTATAGCATTTAATGACAAAAATATACTAAAAGATTAGACTGTTTATTGTTTAAATAGAGATGTATATTTTATTAACTATTTTGTTATAATTAATAATATACATATTTGAATGATGTCAAATCAAAATGTAGTTAGAAATGATAATTTTGTAAATATCTTTACCCATAAAGACCATGCTAACTACTGTTTAATTTTACAATTTGATTATGCAAAAAGTTTAGACTGGTTAATGAATAAAAAATGATTTTAATTAACTAATTGCCAGGATAAAATACATTTTCAACAGTTTTTAGTATTTTCCATATGAAATTAAATTGACCTTTGTATTGACTTTATAATTTAAGAAAAATCATATTAATGTTCAAAGTGTTTAGTTTAAAACCAAAGGTTAGTTAGAAATGAATTTAATGTTGAAAATCAATATCTAAAAGTTTGAACGCAGCTTCTGATTCCATTCTACACATCCTTCTATTCAAATCCAGGAAATAATTTGCTCGTACCGCACGGGACGCTGTGCTGTGTGAATAGTTTAGAGTGCACCACCTGTAGGATCATAGTGGAACTGTCACATATTAACATTTCAAATGTAAACATACTGTATATAAATGAAAAATGTAGTTTATAAATTAAATTTGGAGTCAGTGCGGTGATGTGTGAATCCAAACATGAATTTGTATCTGAATACTTTTTTTCCGCAGTCTCTAAAATATATATCAATATAAACATTGCTTAGTACCATAATTATCATTTATCATTACCTTGCTTCTTGCTCATGTCCACTTGGACCGTATCTATTTACTGTATTTATTTACAGTTTGCTGCCTTGCCTTTGCCCTCAGTGTTATTAATAGCTGCATACTCGCACCACTTATGAAACCGACTGACTTCTGGAAAAGACCAGACTCTTTCAGTTTTGGTGTTACTTCCCCAATTTGTGTCTTGCATCAGCCATACAGGAGCTGCCTGGCGTCAGGGCAGAATATCAGGTTAAATAAATCAAAATAAACCTGGTGTTTAACTCTTAGCTGAAAATCTGTTGTACATTTTAAAAGCATGTAAATAATGAACTAGTGCTTACTTTTAAATGGTGCAAAGTGTGAAAAGTTTATTTGAATTAAGATCTGAAAAATATAAGCCAGTGGTATAGCTTTCCTGTGTGTGTGTGTGTGTGTGGGTGTGCACGGGGGTGTGTATCTGTTTACACACATTAAACACGTCACATAACATTAAGTAAGAGCCAGCTGGCTCCATTTTCAGCATGCGAGTCTAGGCATATGGAAAACATCCCTGTGTGTGTGCCTGTGTGTGTGTGTGTGTGTGTGTGTGTGTGTGCCCTGTTCAAAATGTTAATTTTATGAATTATCCACCATATGGTCCTTCATACATACACATTATACAAGGTCGATCTGACCTGCTTGATGTGACTCGTCTGAAACTTATCGGCAACACAGATCTGATTTCTTTGATGTCTGATTTTTGTTCTCGATCTGCTAGACGAGCCATGCCTTCTGACGCATCCGCCTCAGAGTCACTCTGCCCTCACGCCGTGAGCAAATCGCAGACATTGTACGAAAACAAGATGAACGACACGAGCAAGGTGCAGAACGGCGTGGAGGAGCACAAGGAGGAAGAAGGGAGCGTGATGGAGAGGAACTGGATTCGGCCGGATCTGCCCAGCAGATGCACGTGGCAGCTCGGGAATGCGAACACACCGTCCCCTCACGTCCACACAGAACGGTGAGGAACGGTTTGAACCAGGACGTCTCGCCGAGGTACACTCTGTGCTCGGTGTTCCTGGGACAGACAGTAATGTACATGTTTTCCTTGCAGGACGAAAGCTCCCGGCATTCTCCCCAACATCCTGAGGCACATCGGAGACACGCCGCTGGTCCGCATCAACAAGATTCCAAAAATGTTCGGGGTGAAGTGTGAGATCTGTGAGTATGAGTGCTGCAACAGTGAGCATGCAGATTTAAAAGAATGTTTCCTCACCACTGAACTTTCACTTCCGTTAAACTCTGCATAACACTTTCCTCCTGTGACACACCCAGCGGAGTTCAAAACGTCATGGGTTATTCATCATCTTGCTGAACATGAGCACTATGAAGGTCACTCTGAAGGACACGTAGCTAAAGTCACTGAGCTTTGGAAGCTCACCATGGGTTCTTTAAAAGTGTTTACCAATGAAAACCTTCCTGAGCTCTTTAAAGTTATTTTCGTAGAAGGTTTCTGAAAGGTAGGTTTTCCAGGTTCCTTAAAAGTGCATGATGACAAGTTATGGTTCTTGCAATTAAATGTATTTCAGAGTTCTTGAAAATGTTTCACCAGTTGAATCCTTCTGCAGTTCCTGAAAATCTTTTCAACTTCATCCAAAACGGCTCGTTTGGTGAAAAGGGTTTAGAGTTTTACGTTTTTTAAACTTTCCTGAGGTAAAAGTTTCCAAGTTCCTAAAAAGGTTCCTGTAATCATAACATGCTTTATTTCTTAAAGATTGTAGCCACATTTCTGTTCCCTGAAAAATAAAATCCCAAAATATATTCCTAATTATGTTCCTAAAATCTTCCCTGGTTCCAAGGTTCCTGTAAGGTCCTCCATGTTAACAGAGCTAGCTGGGGTTGAGCAGTTCGTCCCGTTCCTAAAAACATTCATGCGATAAAAATATCCCAGAGCTCCTGAAAAGTTTTCTGCAGACGCCAACAAAGTATACAAATCCTGTACTTGGGTAAAAATGGAGATTCTTTGGGGCAAATATTACTCAAGTAAAAGCAGAAGTTCTCCATTTACACGTGTACTTGAGTTTGGATTAGCTCGCAGTAGCTTTTTTCATGGTAAAATGTGAAATATACAGTGTATATGTACAGTATATTCCACATTCTGCAGTCATGTAACTTGAATGAGAATGGGCAGATGGGAATTTATACGACTTTCTGCAGAGCAGGCGTAGGGTGCTGATATCATCAGTCGGCACGCAGGGATTGTATAGCAGCATTATGCTAGCAATAGTGGCTAACAGTGTTTCCATCTTCTGGACCTCGACAAATACAGCCGACTAACAGGTCACCGTCCCACAGAGCAAAACCCCAAGCAGATATTCATCTAAAATTGCAACCACTGTTTGAAATAAAAGAGTTTTAGAGCAAAGATAAGAGCACGAGCCAAGACGTATCAAAGTGCGCGTATGTCCGTTTCAGAGGCAGAGACAACCACGCAACCACATTAAAGTCAGATAAAAATCACTTGTGGTGAGTCTGAGTGACAAACACAAGGATTACATTTCTTATTGCAGCAGCTATTTACTTTAGAACGAGCTAAAACCATATAAACAATGCTGCTGTTGCTCACTAACTACCTTATCAAACCGTGTCCAGTGTTATGTAAGTTTCAGGAACGAGGTCCGCACATTGTGATGAAATAAATACAAATTTAAGTATTTTTACAAATAATTTCGATATGTACCAGAATAATTACATTTAGCAAGAGTCTGCCTAATTTGAGTAATTAAGTTAAACAATCCTAATTTGGTCACTGGTTATTAGATGAGTAGAAAAGTCAATTAAATTATTATTTTTTTTAAATAACAGAAGCTTTGTGTTTTTAATTCTGTTTGGAAATGCTAGTGGGCCTTTAGTGTATGTGTTCATAAATATACATGTCATAATTTTATGTCATTTATAATTTATGGAGGCATTTGAAGTGTTATAAGCTGCCTGTAGTATTGTAGTATGTGGATTTTAAACTGTCTATCTCTAGTTAATGCTCTCCTTGGCGTGGATTCTTATGCACAACTGAGATCAATTTTTTAGAGTGTTCTCAGGAACAAGGTAGAAAGTATACAAGTTACCCAAATCTCTCATTAATTCACAGTATTTACATTGATAAATGTGTGAACCAGACATCCTTGTTATAGATGTATGTGGATTTAAGAAGCCATTTTTCTGAGAGTCTTCTCAGGAGCAAGGAGTGGCGTGTATTCATGACATTGGTATAGAAGCAGGTAGATGAAAGGATTTCATTAGAGTGTACTCAGGAACAAGGGACACTGTATATTCCCAACTAAATGTAGTTTTTTTGTTAAGTTTTTGTTACATTGATTAATGTATGAATCCCCACATTGTTATAGGACATGGACTTGGCATGAGGCCAAAATCAATGTCCAGTGTTTCTCAGGAGCAAGGTACACACATTTTGATAAAACAAGTACAAATTGAAAAAATCTTCGCCAGCAGGAAACAACAAGGATGAATGTAACACGTTTTGGCACATTCTCAGAGATATGCCCAATTCATCCATATGTACCTCTAGTCTCAGACCTTGATGAAATCGGCCTCACATGCATCTCTTTAAAGATTGAATTCTTGGGCCCATAATGAAGTGCTAGTAACCTCTCTTTTGGGCTCCAACTTACTATACTATTTACTATATGTAAAGTATCGAGGTAAAAAAGCAGATCACCTTGGAAGAAGACATAGATGAAGACTATGAAGACATTAATTAAACTTGGCACCTTTAGTATCTGCATCTGAAACACCAGTAGATTAGTCAGACTTGAAGCCTCTTTCCTAGTGATGTGTGGAGAGAGATGTTTGGCTTCAAGGTCTGTGGAACTGGTTTTGAACTGACTATTGATAAGAAACCAGAGGGACTGGAGATGACCGAATGAACTCTTAAGTGAGGTTTGGACTTCAGGGCTCAGTGTCACACACAGTTGATCAGTGTATTCACAAAGAGGGGAAGTTTATTATCAGTTCCTGTAGCTTAATATAACAACAAGCGTCATGGAGACACCGCAAAAGGGGGCATATTTTCTCATTTTCATACAGACACATGGTTTTGATTAGTTTCATTTTAAACATTAGATTTTTCCCAATGCCTGACTGTTTATTTCTTGTCATTTTCAGCGATAATCATAGTAAACTCTGTTAGAATTTGAGCGGGTACGTTAAGGTTTTGTAATATGATGCGAAATTGCCCTGCCTCGTTCCCATAAAAACAACCTCCTCATTGTGCTTCCTGACCAATTATATGGTCACACTTCCTACAGCCCGTATCCTGACGACTATACAAACAAACAGCTCGTCTCTGATGTTTAACTGCAAATGCAAATCTCTTCCTTATCGTCTGTCTGTTTCTGGGTCTCTCTACGAACGACGTGTTGATGTCTGGTTAAGTGTTATGTACTTGTACATCTACATGATACAGAACACCTGGCCAAAATCTTAAATATGCTCTCTTTGGAGATAATACGTTTATCGAGGGTGGACGACGCAAATCAAGCAATAATTTTCTTTTTAAAACTTAAAAGCTCAGGCATTCTTCTTAAACCCTTAATCAACTCTTATACAAACGTATAATGGACACGTGGGAATGGTCCCATGCAGTGAGTGGATATGATGTGGATATGTTGACCAAAACGCAAAACATTTCACCATTTAGTGCTTGATAAAGTCGTGGAATAAACAGAGCAGGAGTGGACAGATCAGCACCAGCAGATTACACGTCCAGACGTCTCACATTATTGACCTTTCACGTTGACGTCCATAATACATTAGTTTTATTTTGATTGCTTCTCAGTGGGGTGACTCAAGCACACGGTAGTAAATCCCGCTCTTTAGCCTCCTCACAAGCCTCCTTTCACTGTGACTGAGGACCTCTTTGTGGATTAATCTGACCCTCTATCATGACTTCTCTGATTTCTGGACAGACCTGTGAAACGTGACCACATTTCCTCCGCCAAACCCACCCCGAGTCCAAACCTGGCCTTGCCCCTGAGGACTGAGACAGGGTTGGGGTTCTCAAGTTCATGACTGGGTTTAAAGTGTCTGCCATAACTCGCTGTAGTGTTTGTGAGAGGGTTTGGTCAGGACATGTGAACTGGTCAGACAGGTTCCACAAACAGGTTTATAAACATTCAATGGCACGTGAACTCGACTGAATGGTAACGTTTGTTTAATATCCTCTCACTCAGAGTCTGTGGACTCTGATACAATATCTAGAATGTGTCGTTTTTATTAGACGCTGACGAATTCTGGATTCTGATTGGTCAGAAGAGGTATCGATTAATTTTCTGTAACGGTATCACTTTCCGGAGTTTTGGAATGGAGGCGTAGTGGTGTAGTGGTTAGCACTGTCCAGGCTAACCTCCGGGGTCCGGGTTCGATTCCCGCCTTGGGGTCTGTGTGCATGGAGTTCTCAGGTTCTCCCTGTGCTTGCTTGGTTTCCTCTGGGTACACTGGTGTCCTCCAACAGCCCAAAGACATGCAGTGAGACAAGTGAGAACAGGAACTAACTCAAAGGTGTTCTACAACATTAGACAGGAGTTGCTGAAAATGGCTCCGAGAGTGTGTCCAGCATGAACTACAATGCCAGAGGCACTCCTGTCATAATTATATTTACATTAGACGAACAGTAGGTGCAAAAACCTTGGGTCTCCGAATGTTTGAGAGAGAAGGCATGTCATGCTTGTCCAGTTTTGTGTGTTTATAGTAAAGATTGGCACAGGATGATGTTTTCCCAGGGTGGTCCAAAGGTGATTCTAATGTATCAAGTGATTGTGATGTGAATTGTTATTAATTGATAACATATTAACTCAAGCCCTTCGACATGCAGTGTCATGTTCTCCCTGTGGACCAAAATCAAGCAGTCTGGTAGTCATGGTGGTTCAGGATGGGATGGGTTTCAAACAGATCTACATACCTCAACCCGGTGCAATTTTTCGAGATAGGCCTATCCTCATCCCATTGCGCTCAGGAAACTGTATTGAATGTTCCAATATAATTTACTTGGAGGTTTGTGCCAAGTTCAGGGGACACGGCCTACCAGTACCAAATCGGAAAAACTGGAATTTTTGGAAAATCACTCAGATCCCATAGAAAAGTAATAACATAAATATTACGGGATAAATATAAAAAACATAAATATTACCCCCCAATCCTGGTGACCCGCCTTTTTTGCGTTTTGATAAATACGGTAATAATAATAATAATAATAATAATAATAATAATAAAGGCCTCTAGTAATTAAAAACGCCACAAAAATAATTGTATTTGGTTTAAATTAGGAAATGAGTGAGAGTTTAATGTTTTTAACTTACATTGCTGTTACATCAAGTCCTTTTCTTAATTAAAAGCATTAAAATTGGTCTGTTAGTGACATTCCTGGCTTATTATTATGGTTTTGCAGTGGCTAAGTGTGAATTCTTTAACGCTGGAGGCAGTGTGAAGGATCGCATCGCTGCTCGTATGGTGGAGGACGCGGAGAGAGACGGCACCCTCAAACCCGGAGACACCATCATTGAGCCCACATCAGGGAACACAGGTGTGTGTGTGTGTGTGTGTTTCACGTATACACTGTAACATAGGGCTGGTTTTTTGTAGCTTCTCCTTGACCTGCACCTTTTTAAGGTGTATAATTATTTGCTGTTAGCCATCTGTTGCTCTGCACAAAGTATTGGCACCCACCTACCCCATATGCGTCTTTGTAAAGAATCGCCGCTGATCAGATTATTATTTAGCCCGGATGCTACAGTAGGTGGAGGTTTGTGCTCTGTGGACTGACACCGGGACTAGCGCCACAGACAAGCTTTATGGTGTTTAATACTAGTACAGACGGGGCCTAAAATGACAGGTTTGCTTTATTCTATATTAGTATGTGGAATCGCTTCCTAAAGCATACAACTCTTCCCCTGTCACCACCATAACAGTTACTGGAAGTAATTCAACGAGTTGAAACGTGTTCAATGGAAATCATGTTACTCAGTGCAAACACAAACAGCTTCAGACCGCACCCTGATCCTGTCAGAGCAAGGCCCAGACCATTAAACAGCTTTCACATGTCACATGTAAACCCCCCTGAAAAGCAAGAGTGACAATGACCTTAGTCTCCAGTCTACAGAACTAATGTGATCTATAAGTGTAGATTCTATTCATACGAACTAAATCAAATGATAAATGTGTCTTTATTCTGTGTGTGTGTGTGTGTGTGTGTGTACTCTCAGGTATCGGCCTGGCCCTGGCTGCAGCAGTAAAAGGTTATCGCTGCATCATCGTCATGCCTGAGAAAATGAGCATGGAGAAGGTGATTATGTTTCATAAACTTAAAAATAAAATGTGTTTTAGAGCTTTAAATAAACCGAGATCTCCCGTTGGGTTTCAGTATCCAAACCAATGACACATTTTATAAAGTTACGGGCAGAGGGCGTGTGAATGTTTCTCATTTCTATGCTCATAATTATATGAATTATTTAACTATGTCATAGCTACAACATTGTAGACACTAGCAGTGTGTGTTTGTAACTCAGGTGGACGTGTTGCGCGCTCTCGGTGCCGAGATCGTCCGGACCCCGACCGCCGCCCGCTTCGACTCTCCGGAGTCTCACGTGGGCGTGGCCTGGCGACTGAAAAACGAGATCCCCAACTCCCACATTCTGGATCAGTACCGTAACCCCAGCAACCCGCTGGCTCACTACGACAACACAGCTGAGGAGATCCTGGAGCAGTGCGACGGTAACGCCCGCATACACAATCGAGTCTGGTCATGAAGGGGCGTGTTTGTGTGTGATGTTCTGTGTGTAATGACGCCCCGGTGTGTTGTGCGTCTGCAGGTAAAATAGACATGCTGGTGGCGGGAGCTGGAACAGGCGGGACCATCACCGGCATCGCACGCAAGTTGAAGGAGAAATGCCCGAACGTCCAGGTAGAGCTCAGATCTGTCCAGCTGGATCCCACTCTCAGCGTCTCGTTAGCTTACATTACTCTTTCTTTCATTCATTATTTATTTATACACTATTATTTTATTCATCATTGTTTTCCCAATTTCTTTTCTTTGATTTTTGTCTTACTTTATGACTATTGTATTTTATTTCCTATGATTTTTCATCCTTTTGATTTTTGATTACAGTCAATTATGAGCATAATTCGTTCCGGAAGCGGGCTCATATTCCAAAACACTCGTAAACCAAATCTGATTTTCCCATAAGAAATAATGAAAACTCAAATTATTCGTTCTACAGCCCCAAAAATTACATTCATAAAAATAATTGATGCAATATATAAAGTAAAAATAAAACAAATTAACCTGCACTTTACGTAAAAAAAACAAACAGATGTGTTTCCGTTTGTGCATGCAGGTGGCCTGTGTGTGTGTGTGTGTGTGTGTAGAATTAGCCCCTTCCCTCGCCTTGTCTTCTACAGTAAAACTCCTCCTCCCTCCCCCCACCTCACTTTTTAAGTTTCACAACACACACACACAACGAAAACACTGTTTTAATGGAAAAAAAAGAACTCCTAATGACACTTGCGTGAGCATACTAACAGAATCACTGCTATAAAGTAAAAAAAATAAAACAAAGGAACAAGCACCTTACCTTTGAAAAGAATCGCAACAGAGCTGAGTTTTCTGTGTAAAGCAGAGCGTGTCTGTGTCGGTGTGTGTGTATATGTGTGTGTCGGTGTCAAATTACGCACACGCACACACCGCATGCGGGTGTAAAGGCAAGAGAGAGTGTGTGTGTCGGTCTGTGTGTGTGTGTCGGTGTCAAATTACGCACACGCACACACCGCATGCGGGTGTAAAGGCAAGAGAGAGTGTGTGTGTCGGTCTGTGTGTGTGTGTCGGTGTCAAATTACGCGTGCGTACACACATACGAGACACGATGAAACAGAGAGGAGATGTTGATTATACCAGTAATAGACGAACACTAAGACACAGCAGGGGAGACGATTACCCACAATTCCGCAGCGCAAGAGAGAGAAAAATCATAGGCTCAGTTGTGATCACTTGCTGCTCGGTGTCAAAATAAGAGGCGCATACATGATACATGATACTCAGCATTCGTAAACTAAGACTTTCAATCAGTTTCCAATTCAAAATTTATTCAATATCATTGCTCGTCTGGCGGAACACTCGTAATCCAAGTTACTCGCAATCCGAGGTTCCACTGTACTTTCCTTTTTATTCATTCAATTTTTATGAATACTTCTATTGTTTTTTTGTTTAATGTATTTATTTTAATTAATTTATTGTAATATTCTTTGTTTATTAGCTGCACAAGTTTTATTATTGTATTTGGATTTTTTTTATATATTATTATATATATATTTTATTATCTCTTTGTATTCTGTCTTTCAAAAAACAGCTAAAAGCAGCCATTCCTCCAACACCCAGGACCAGTCAGTACTGAAATAATTACAGAATCACAGCAAATTAAACAAAGTGTGAAAATGAGTAAAAACTCAATCAAAAAGAATGAAAATATTAGATAGAAGAATGAAAAATGATTAACAAATCTAAGAATTAGAATATGAACACTGAAATGTTACAAACAGATGAAAGGTGAGGCACAAGAAGAAAATAAGAGAATGGAGGTGAAACTAAAACAAATAAGTAAGAAATAAAACAGTAATGATAAATAAATAGTAATAGTAGTAAACCATACTAGAGGAAACCAACTTACTGACCTTTCACTGACCTGTGAGTGTGTCACATGACCAATTCACTCACACTGAAGATGTGTCTAATAATGATACAAGGGTTTTCCAGTTTTTATGTGTGTGTGTGTGTGTGTGTGTGTTAGATTATTGGTGTGGACCCTGACGGCTCGAGCCTGGCAGAACCGGAAGAGATGAATAAGACGGATAAAACCCAGTACGAGGTGGAGGGGATCGGATACGACTTCATCCCCACCGTCCTGGACAGATCTGTGAGTGACAGCTGCGTTTCACCTCGTTACTGGAATCTGTTCCTGTGTCATTGCAATTATTAGTCATGTCATGCAGGAAATGTTCATGACCGTGTTAATTGCGTATTCATGTGATGACCGATTGTCAGGTGATTGACGTGTGGTGCAAGACCGCAGACGAGGAGTCCTTCAACATGTCTCGCATGCTCATCCGACAAGAAGGACTCCTGTGTGGTACGTCCCCTAATCGCTCTCACGTAGCCTGTGAACGTCTGAGATGATATCCGGCCCCGTGAGATCTCTCTTACAGATATTAATGATTTGGAACCTTCTGACCCTTGCACATAGACTACTCAGTTTAGGCTCTTCAGTTATGTGTGTGTGTGTGTGTGTGCAGGTGGTAGTTCTGGATCAGCCATGGCTGCAGCAATGAAAATGGCGAAGGAGCTGAAGGAAGATCAGCGCTGCGTGGTCATCCTGCCCGACTCGCTGCGGAACTACATGTGAGCATCTGCTGACCTGAATTCTGGATTCTGATTGGTCAGAAAGTGTTGAATAAACT
>QMIH01000610.1:165065-170065 GCA_003987875.1 Clarias batrachus | reverse complement strand
CCTTTGCTTGGTGGGTTTCCTCCAGTTTCCAAAGACATGCAGATTCCCAAATTGCCTGTTGTGTGTATGAGCGTGTGAATGTTGACCGGAGGTCGTACCAAGGTCATAAAAGTAGGAATAAATACACTGGTAATCATTGGCCTCCACCAAGTTGGACTACAAAGGTTCCTAAATGGATGGTGTGAGGCATGAGGTCATCAGATTCTTGTTGTGAATAATGGACTCCAAACTTTATAAAGTTACATGGGTTTTTTTGTTTGTTTGTTTTTTTGGACTTGGTTACTTCATTTGATTTGTTTCTTTTCCTGGACAAATGTTTAGTCTGTGTATGCTGAATTGAATTTGCTCATAATTGAAATAAAGATTCTTTTCCTTAAAGACAGATGTGCATCATGATTCTTGCTATGTTCTACAAGAGGAAGTTGTGAAATGAGGCTTGCGCCTTACAACCAGAGAAATAACATTATAAAACATAAGATAATGCAGCTAACTAATAAATGGCCATTAACTATATACACACTGATCAGCTATAGCATTAAACCCACCTCTGTAATATGGTGTAGCTCCCCTTGTGCCTCCTATCCAGCTCTGAGGCATCGAGGCATGGTCTCCAGAAGACCTCTGAAGGTGTGCGGTGATATCTGGAACCAAGACAGCAGCAGATCCTCCAAGTCCTTTAACTTTACGTTCCACATTTTAGGCAAACCATGACACATTATGCAAAGAACAAAGAGTCTTCACAGAGGTGCAACATCACTTTTACTGTCCCATGATCAGCGAAGTGAAACTGAAGTGAAGTGAAACTACCCTCAGCTGCTGTGAGTGATCTAAATGAGCTTAATGGATTGTAGGAGAATGTTGAAGTCAAGAACAAGCACGTTAACGCTTACTGCCATCAGAGTTGCTAAACAACATTCACAAATGGGTCCTTTAGATGTTGTGTGAACATTAAACGCTTAACTGTTTTACATCCAAATTAATACATATCTTTTAATAATAATCATCATTCAATTCATTGTCACATGCATTTTTAGAGTACAGTGACATGATTTTATTCCATATCCCAGTTAGGAAGCTGGGGTCAGAGTGCAGGGTCACCCAGGATACAGCGGCCCTGGAGCAGATGGGGTTAATGGCCGCTCGCTCAGGGGCTGGGAGCCTGGCGGTGTAGGGGTCTGATCAGTTACCCAGTAAACTACAGCCTTAACCGATTGAGCCACCACTGGCCTGTTTCGGTCTTATTCCTGCTATCACTAGAACTGGTTTTGCTGCATTTGGAAGGCATGGCGCACCGAGGGTAATATTATGTAAAGAAAATTAAGCAGCCATATACCAGTACAACATTCAAGAGACACACGAGTGCTTTGGGATTTCTAAACTGTATTACAAACTTATGTGACCAGAGATGAGAAACCAAGCAGACGTTACACATGGCACACCTGCACTATGATAAGGAGCGGTCCTCAACTACCCAAATTAAACTGAAACTGATTCAGCTGCTGCTGAAAATTTCAGTTTTTGGAATTTTTTAAGTTTTTCTTAATATCTTAGTAATTCAAAAGGTTCTGAGTGCAACAAAATTTGCATTACATTTTTTTTTTACTTAGCCGCCACTTTCAGTTTGACTCATGGCAAAAACACAAAGCATGAATTTTATGCACGATTAAAACTTAACCAACATATTATTGATACTTGATTGTATATTTAAATAAGCACAAACGGCTGCAGGCGGATTCATCCATCATGACAAATCTGTGAGAGATCCTGTGAGAGGAGTTATAGAGTTTTGACAAATCACACGAACTTCACACTGATGCAACAAACAATGCTGGCTGGATATTTTGCCGTTTATGCTTCTAGCACTCTGGAGATTCACAGAAAACATGTACAGAATATCAGTTTGTAATGAATATTGCTTCATTTGAGAAACAAAAAAACATCTAAAAAACAGAAATGGAGTTCTCTTATTTTGCTGTGAAACTGTTACTGAGAAACCCAATCTTCCTGCAACCAACAGTCTCTCTCTCTCACACACACTCACACTCGTTCACACACTACGGGCAATTTATGAACACCCGGAAAATCAGCTTTAAGTGGCCGGGAAGAGGGAGAATGAGACCTACAGTTGGCGGTAATCCAAACTACATCCATCCCTCCACTCATCTATGGATCTCTGCAGTACAGCCAGGGACCACGGAGGCGGATGGTGACTACTGTATTATTATTGACTCCTGTATTTATTCCCATTTTTACAACCGTCCCATTTTTTCACACATACAATTCGGGAACACATGGAGAATTAGATAAAACACCAGTTCATCTAATCTGTCTAGTCTTTGGACTGTGGGAGGAAACCGGAGTTCCCGGGGAAACCCACCGAGCACAGGAGAGAGCATGCAAACTCCACACACACACACACACACACACACACACACACACACACACACACACACACACACACACACAGACCCTGAGGTGGGAATCAAACCCTCAACCCTGTTACAAAGCACTGGGAACCGGGAGACTCCACCCATAAATGTAAATTAAACATCACCATACAGGACCTTCATCAGATCAGTGATACACACGTTCTTCACTTCTGTTTCAGTGAATGAGTTGTTTCTATACAAATGATATTGTTTTAGGTATTGATATCGATATTTGGTACCAATGTTGTGTGTGAGAGTGTCAAGGAGTGTAATGGAATGTGTGTAGGAGAGTGTTTCTGAAGGAGTGTGATGGTGTGTGTGTATATGACTGTATGTACGAGTGCGTGTATATGACTAAGGAGTGTGTGTATCTATATGAGTGTGTGCAAAACCAAAAAAAAAAAAACTCCAGGTCAAAAATAAATAACCTGCAAATCACACTTTATCTCACACTTTATTTCACACTTTATCTCTTGGTGCAAATCTCATAAGCAAGTATCACATTTATCTTTCTCCTGTTTTGCACTGATGCACTGTGTGTAGTCCCATGTTGTAGTCTATGTGCTGTCTCATGTAGTCGTGTATCGTATTATTCTTGCAACATGTAGCGTTGTTTCGTTTCACAGATAAAAGTCGAAAGAAAAAAAAAAAACCCGGAGCAGAAGTTGACACGTCAGTATAAGCAGACGTCTCACATTCTGACCTCTGATTCACCTTTCACATTGGCAACATGCTGTTGCTTCACAGAGGTGTAACTCCACCACGCAGCCCTGAATCCCTCCTCAGACGTCACACAAGCGTCCTTTCACAGTCAGCTCTTTGTGTGATTTGGTTTTTAGTTTGTATCCAGGTCAAGTGGAATTTCCAGAGTCAGAGAAAAAACTTAAACTATTAAGGAACGTGAATCACCAGAGATGACCCGATACGATATTATCACGATATTATGGTCACGGTTATTTTCCCCTAGGGGGCAATTAATTTTTCACATAGGTCCAGGCAGGTTTGGACAGCTTTTTTTTCCGTAATACATGAGATCATTCAAGTCAGTAAGGAGCAAATACATTTGTACTGTATCAGCTGTACAGTTGAAATGACATTCAGAACCACTTGACTGACTGCTTCCAGTCTCCAGTGTATAGCTCTACTGCCACCTTGTGGCCACATCATCTATTAGAGAAAGATGCTTTGACCTCGTCTCCTCTTCTTCATCTTCTTTACTGCTGAATTTGCTCATATCTTAAATAAAGATTTGTGTTTCTTTAGGACAGATGTGTATTGTGTTTCTCCTTTTTTTCCTGCAAGAGAAAGCAGAGAATCAATGTGTATACCTTACAGCAAACCCACTGTGTGTTTAATCTCCAGCCTCAGTTCTCAGTACAAGATGTTGGAAAGATTCCTTTTGAGACTCTTGTCCATGTTGACACGATTACATCACGAGGTTCCTGCAGATTTTTAGGTGCAAATCACACATTCACCAGCATCCCAAAGATGCGCCACTGGGAAGGTCACAGAAGAACATCAAACTCATTGTCATGTCCATGGAACTAATTTGTTCCAAGGTGATTTTTGCTTTGTTCCATGGTGCATTATTATGATGGTCATTAGGTGATGGTACATTCTGGTCATGAGGGGATGCACATTATCAGCAAGTAATCTGTGCGTCTCAAAAGAAATCAAGATGTAACAAACCTGGCCGTGTTTTTCCAATCTTCATTCATCTCCATTTGGTAAGTCCGTGCCCACTGCAGGCTCAGCTTTCTGTCCCGGGCTGAGTGAAGTGGACCCTGGCACAAATTAAGGATAATACATCAAAATTTATAGTTTATAAGTCAGCATGTGGAGATAATACGTCAGATTTTTGGTTATTATGTCAGAAATCTGATCTTAGTTAGAAATTAAAGAACAGAAGTCAGAATTTAGGATTAATGAGTCACAATTTTATATAATCAGTTATAAAAGAACACAAAAGTTATAATGTAGAGCTAAAGGTAGTTAAAAATGGTGATAATGAGTCAAAGTCAAAGTAATAATCAGAGGTGGAAAGAATACAAACATTTTGTGCTCCAGTAAAAGTACTGTTACTTCAGTGAAATTTTAAAGTTACCATTGTAAAAATCTTCTCAAGTAAAAGTCAAAAGTAGCTCATAAAAAAATAATTGATGAGGCATTCTAGCATAGTTAAAAAAAAAAAAAGAAAAAGATGAGCAGATTTAAATCTCAAACTAGTTGTTTTTAACTGACGGAACACATTTGCATAATAAAGCTCTTCCCAAAATAAATGGCAGCCACGCCCCCACTAGTGCTGAGTGCACAAACATACAGTGAAATTATCTACAAATATATAAAAAGACCAACCAAAGCAATAATCAAAGTGAACGGGAGGCAAAAAGTCAAATCCAGAATAAACACAACCAAATATCAAAACGCCAGAATCACAATCTCTCTCCTCTTTCCCGCGTCTCTCTCCGGTTTATATCTGGTGGCGCTGGTTGATGACGTCACTCTCAGGGCGGAAGCGGCCGTGTGGAAGGTCGGGTAGATGCCGATGTGGGGAAACAGTCAGAAAACCTG
>QMIH01000610.1:138673-164447 GCA_003987875.1 Clarias batrachus | reverse complement strand
ATATAATAAAATGTATCATATTATAAATAATAATTAAAGTAACATAATAATAATAATAATAATAATAATAATAAAATAAACAAACAAGCAAGCAAATAAATAAATAAATAATGAGAAGATAAAAACAGAATAGCACCAAAAGAGTAATAATAAATAAATAAATAAATAAATGTATATAAGATGAAATAGTACAGACATTTACTTCTCCATATAATAATTATAATTGTAGTAGTAGTAGTAGTAGTAGTAGTAGTAATAATAATAATAATAATAGTAATAATAATAATAATAATTGTTATTGTTATTAGTATAAAATATTTATTATAGTAATTATTATAATTCATACAAATTAAATATATAATATATAATAAAATGTATCATATTATAAATAATAATTAAAGTAACATAATAATAATAATAATAATAATAATAATAATAAATGCGTTTGCATGTTTGCATGTGTGTGTGTGTGTGTGTGTGTGTGTGTGTGTGTGTGTGTTTGTGAATTATCTGAGTAGTTATAGTAAATGAGGTGAGCTGGGAGCTGAGAAAACACTAACATGTGAGCATGGGTCCTCCGGGTCCAGAGCACTAGTTCTCAAACACGGGGTCGTGACTCTCAGGTGGGTCACTGGAGGTGTTATTTGGTATGATTTATGTCTAGATTTATGTCTACCTAAGACTAGTTAATTTCCCACCACCATCATGGTTTATCATATTTCTGTCTCCAGTGAGAGCAGCAGAAATAAAAAGAAGTTTGAAAACTATTTTGTGAAGTTCAGCTATAAATATATTTATTTAGTATCAAGTCAAGTTTATTCTATCATCTCAGAAATGGCTGGTTTACCATTCAAAATAATAAAGTGTAAAAGGCAATAAAATGGTCAGTAACATTCATTTATGCACAAATACATACAGTGAAACCTTGGCACCCAAACGCCCCGTCTTAAGAATTTTTGTCTTAAGAATTGAAATTTTGCAAAAAATTCGCCTCGGCATACGAAGCATTTTCAGCATATAAGCGGAGCTGAACCGAACGCCGGATATGTTGCATGTACGTCTGCGAGCCGTTCAAAACTCGTTTGTGTCAGTGGAGAGCCAAGCAAAGCGAGTTTCATTTTGTGCGTGTTTTTTAGCATTTTGTGCCAGATTTGAATCCCAAGAATGTTAGCAAGAAGAAAAGGGAGCCGCCGTCAGTTTGGTTTTTAAAGCAGCCGATGCAGAGAGGAATCATAAATTAAGGTTTAATTCATTTCATATTTTACCTCATTTACATGTCTTTTCTAAATGTTTTGATTGTTTTTATATGCAAAAATGTATTTATAGTGTTGGAAATTGGTCATATTTGTGGGTGGCTGAAACGGATTATCTGTATTTACATTATTTCCAATGGGACGATGTGTTTCACTCGTTTCACAACAGATTAAATTCACACACAGGGTAACACTGTAACTTTTATGTTTTCACATGCCTTCTGATTAGAAATGATTCCTGTAGTGAAATGGATCACAGTTGGATCACAAGTTGGTCCCTAGAAAGCATTTCTACTCGTGTGCAGGTCTATTTTTGACCACTAGAGGCCACCACTACACAGCCATCAACACTGGAAGGCTTCCATCACCATCACCTAACACTTTGCTCCTTTCAGGGTTCTGATTACAATAAATTGAACTCCGCTCGTAGATGTTACAAACATTGTGAATTGAATGAACTCAGAAGTGAGAAGTCTGAACTGGGAATGATGTAAGAAGTGTGTGTGTTTTTGTTAGCAAGAAGTTAGAACGTTAAAATGATTGATCTTGCGTTTGTATGATGTATGTAGACCTGACGTTAACGCTACTTTACCATAAATAAGTGACATTTTATTCGCTGTTGACGGTGTGTGAGTGGAAATGTCTGCCTGACATCATGCTCTGATATTGGGGTTAATGAGACCAAGTTGCAGGATGTTTTCTTGGTTTGCTCTGGAAATCCAGCGGTCTAAGCTTTAGTGGAACGCAGGAGAAACTGCTCAGCTCAGGCACGTTGTCACTAAGCCTGGGATTAAACTAGCTTTTCCTCTGGTGCTCTGATTGATGTGCACTTTGGAAACAACAAACATGATGCGTGTATGTAGTTTAGTCAGTTCCAACAATGGCAACAGAAAGCTTTAATGTCCTGAGCCCTCGAGTGCTGTGTAATGTCCCCTCGCAGTTTTTCTTTATTCTCACTTGATAACTATGAACCTAGGAAGAAGTTTGCCAAAAGAATGATCCCCAATGACCTTCATATTCAGATTGTATAAGGATATATATACACAATACAGTCAGGAGGAAAAAGTCCTGTCCTCATATAAGGACATTGAGGTCTACAGAGAAACAACAAAACTGTCCATGAAGAATATGAGTCCCAGAATAGCAGCGCGCGTTAACATGATGTACGAGGAACGCTTCGGCTCTGATGAGGCATCGCGTTTAATCCCTATATGTACAAAAGTCACACACAGACGGGTGTGAGTGATGCGGTTCGCGTCACCACTGTTTCTCAATGTTTCGGGGTTTGAATACAAACCAGGCCTAGTGCTGCAATTCATTGTATTTGAAACTTGGAAGGAACAAAAAAAAAAAACTAAGCTCTGTCATTGAGAAAAGCAACGCGATTGTCTCTCAAGTCTGAATTTCCAACAAGGTGCACGTTCATGCAGATAATCGTTTTACGGTATGTGTATAGAATTGAGAGTCACATCAGTATGATCTTGCTCTGGGTGTGTATGTGTTTCTGATCAGAGGCATTGAAAAGCTTATAGATTGAGACAATTATTGTGGGAAAGTAAGTTTGCAGCAAAAATAAAGCAAGTAGTTAATTAAAATTCATAAAGGTTTCATGGATGGTGCTTTATAACAACTGCAATTCTCACTGCAAACAGCAGAGGGCGCACTAAAGCACCTTCAAACTACATTTAAACCAAACAAAAAGTATGAAATAACTGATATCATGGCCAGACGGCTCAGAAACAGAGCGTGTGTCCCCCCAACCCACGCGCGTCGATTAATCTACATGTGGCTTGTGTGCAGCTGACAGATGTGAGAATTAAGCACTTTAGGCATGTTCTAGTTTCAGTGTTGTACTCATCCCCTGCTGCGTTACACACGTCAGAGCCGTGACCCTGAGAGTCTTTATAGGGATTTGGGTTTGGGCTTAACGTTAATCAGCCCACTGTGTGTGTGTGTGTGTGTGTGTGTGTGTGTGTGTGTGTGTGTGTGTGTGTGTGTGTGTGTGTGTTTAACAGTTGGGCAATTGAAGGAAGACTAAAAGTTCTTTAAAAAGTCATTGTTTGTACTGATGCACAGATTAGAAGAAAGGTTCAGGTCCAGTCACTCATGCACATCGTTCCCAACAGTCTCTTTTGCTAAGAGTTTGTATCTATTATTTTCTATCCTCTTAAAGCTTCATCCTCTTGTATTCTATATATCTTTAGAAAATATGCTATTTCCATTTAACACATTTTGGTACGTAAATGCTAATCATGGTTTAATGAATATGCAAATTGATTGATGGCCTCTGGGGACTTTTTCGAGCTCGCAGTTGCTTCTTGCATGAAAAGATTTTGCTGTGATCGTCCTGTCTACAGTCAGACGCTTCAGTATCACGTCACTCACACGTTATATCCAGCAACCTCATTGCACACTGTAAGAAAAAAATCTGCTTCAACTTTGTTCATAACAATTTATGGAACGATTTATCTGCACCATGCTCATGAACTGCACTCATTATATTATTTGGAAGTTCAGGGCGTAAGAGTTTATGGAGCTGTTATTGTTATTGATTTGTCTCCTGTCTGGCCTGATTTCTGACTGGACTAAACTTTTAACACACCCACCAACTGAGTGCAGGCACACACACACACACACACACGCACACACACGCACACACACATAACCACACTGCTGCACTGACTGTAAGCAGGTCAGGAGGAAGGAATGAAGTGATGTAACCATGCTGGAGCAAGGATGGAAACACAGTACACAGATGAGGACACAGTACTCTGTGTGTGTGTGTGTGTGTGCTTATGCATCAATACACACATTCATGTTTAGGAAACATTTCATCACGGATGGCATGCGTCCCCTCCACCGCCGTCGTCTGTCCTTCCTCTTTTCAGTTTCCTGTCTCAGTATGTTATGGGAAATCCTTTATTTATGATCAACCGGGAACATTAACCGCAAGACCAAGCTTCTGACTGGAACGCTCCTTCATTCATCCAGTCCACAGGATCACAATAACATTCCACAGGATCTCGTTTCGGCTGCTGGAGTGGCGTTATTATTCAAGAATTTTCCTGTAATCTTTGATTTTTTCGTTTTTAATCATGTGTCTGTGTATCAAGCTGAAAGATTCATCTAATAAAATATACAATGTACATAAAGGAGAATAAGATATAATTACCTACTTTAATAAGCTAACTTACGAAACCTGTCTAGCTGGCTAATTTAATGCAGCTAAATGACAAGTTGAACTGGTTAACCTACCGAGCATAAAGTTCTCTTAGATTAACATACGCCGTTAGGTTTAAGGTCAAATATTAAAGACATTCTTTTTTTTTTTATTAATTTTTTAACACATGCTTTAAGGTCAAAATGTACATAGTTCAAAAAAAAAATTCTGTTTGTTTGAGTTCATTATTTGTTGTCTAAAGTACAACTAACACAAACACAAAGTACACTGACTCAACTTTCTGCTGCTCCTTTATTGTCTGAGAACAATATACGTTCCATGATGAGTCAGATGTCTCATCCAACTTTCCAACACAATGAAGCAAAAGTAGTTTCTATTATGTTACCCTTCACTAAAGGCTTCGTGCTGTCCACACACCACAAAAATCTCCAATAAGAAACAACACTTCCATCTGCTAACATGTTTAATTGAAGGACTTTAAACTTCAGGTACGACGTTTTTTTCTTAGTACTGAAACTAAAAGTCTGCTTCTGTCTGGACTTATTACACAAACACTAAATATATAATTAATGGAAATGTTGTTTTTTTTCTTTTCTTTTCTTGTTTGTGGATATTTACTTGTTATGGCACATGCGCATAACCTGGGTGTCTAATGAATGTGATGTAACTGGAGGAGTGGGTGTAAGAAAAGTACTACACAAAGTTTCCAGAGAAACAGGACATTTCATGCAAAAGTCCTTCATCAGCTGTGCAAGCAAAGAACAAAAATACAGTACAGATGTGAGAAAAACACCTACTTTGTACTCTGTTAGAAAAAGCTGCCCTGACAGAATGGAAAAAGAATTTGCCCCTTCCTGGTTTTTATTTATTTATTTATTTATTTTGCATATTTGGCACACTTAAATGATTGACATCAAACAATCAAATTTTTCACAGTTTTTTCCAAGTTAACAAAAAATGCAGTTTTAAATGGTGATTTTATTTATTATGGAAAAAAACACACTTCATGAATAAACTCACTTCAGACAGAATAAATTTCACTTCCCACACACAGTGCTGATTACTGCCAGACCTGTTGAATCAGGAAATTACTGTCTCACAAAGTGAAGTACATTAAAAGATCTAAAAAATATATTTTTTTACAAAAGCAGATCTAAAAAAACAGATAAGAAACAAAGTAATTGACATGTATCAGTCTGGACATTGTTACCAAGCCATTTCTAAGTCTTTGGGAAGACATTATTAGACATTATTCAATGGAGAAAACTTGGAACAGTGGTGAACTTTACCAGGAGTGGGCGCCCTCCCAGAATGACTCCATGAGCTCATAAAAGAACCCAGAACAACATCTAAAGACCTGCAGGCCGCACTCGCCTCGGTTAAGGTCAATGTTCATAATTCAACAATAAGAGAAACTGGGCGTCCATGGGAGAGTTCCCAGGTGAAAGCCACTGCTGACCAAAAACATCACAAAGACTCGTCTCACATTTGCCTTAAAAAAACATCTTGATTATTACCAAGACGTTTCGGCAAATATTCTGTGGACTGATGAGATAAAAGCTGTGTGTCCCATTACATCTGGTGTTAAATGATCAGAGCTACTCATAAAAAGAAGATCATACCAACGGTCAAACATGGAGGTGGTAGAGAGATGGTCTGGGGCTTTGCATCTTCAGGATCTGAAAAACCGAGAACATTACTTCTGCACTTTACCAGAGAATCTCGAAGGAGAAGGTCCGGCCATCAGTTTGTGACCTGAAGCTCAACGCTGCACTGTAACAGAGTGGAACATAACAGAAAGTAATATAAGAGAGTGGATTATAACAAAGTGAAACATAACAGGAAGTGGAGCAAACTGTAACGGAGAAAAAAAGAACATGACCAAGTGAAATGTAACAGAATGGATTACAACAGAGAGTAACATCACCAATAGGAACATAACAGAGAGGAAGGAACATAACCAAGAGTAACATAACAGAGAGGAAGAAACATGGTGAACAACGTATGTAGATTGGAATACAGTGGAACCTTGGATTACGAGCATAATTCGTTCCGAAGTGGGCTCGTGTTCCAAAACACATCTCATAAACCAAATCATCCTTTCCCATAAGAAATAATGAAAATTCTAATTATTCATTCCACAGCCCCAAAAAATAAATACATAAAAATAATTAATACAATCTATAAAATGAAAATAAAACAAATTTATTTGCACTTTACCTTTAAAAAAAGTACAAATAAATCCTGACAGATAAGTGTTTCCGTTGGTGCGCGCAGGCATCGTATGTGTGTGTATATTTACACAGTAACACTCCTCCTCCCTCCCTCCACCTCGCTTTTTAAGATTCACAACAAACACACACACACACACACACACACACACACACACACACACACAACGGAAACACCGTTTTAACAGGAAAAAAAGAAATATCTCTGAGACTGGCATGAGCGTATATTAACAGAATCACTTTTTAAGTTTCACAATAAATGCATAAACACAGCGGAAACACCGTTTTAACGGAAAAAAGCGAGACTGGAATACTAACGGAATCATTTAAGTTTCACAACAAACGGACACACACATAAACACGGAAACACCGTTTTAACAGGGAAAAAAGAAACCTTCCGTGAGCGCATACTAAGGGAATCACTGCACAAAGTAAAAAACAAAACAAAAAAACAAATGAACCAGCACCTTACCTTTGAAAAGAATCGCGAGAGAGCAGAGTTTCTGTGTGTTTGTGAAGCCGGGGAGGGGGTGAAAAGGCGAGAGAGCGTCTGTGCGTGTGTGTGTGTCGGTGTTAAATTACGCGCTTACACGCATGAGAGACGAGCAGAGTTTCTGTGTGTTTGCGAAGCCGTGGGGGGGGGGGGGGGGTGAGAGAGTGACGCTCAGTGTCAAAATAAGAGTCACATGCGTGATACATGATACTCGGCGCTCGTAAACTAATACTTGCTCGGTTTCCGATTAAAAAATTATTAAAATCTTTGCTCGGTTTGTGGAACACTCGTAAACCACATTACTCGCAATCCGAGGTTCCACTGTATAATATGTCTAATAAAACATGGAGGAATATAAGGGAGTAGAATATAACAGCAAAGACCATAAGTCTGTGTATCGTCCTTTTCAGCAAAGAACACAATATGACGCCTAACAGGAGGGAAAATAATGCTGTGAAACTGCTGGTGGACAAGAAAGGTTCAAACATGGAGGAATGTAATGCAGTGGAACATAACAGGGAGGAGTAACAAGTAGGAGTGTGTTAGGATGTAGGGTGAAAGGGCCTGTCCTTTTCCTACCCAAATACTGTCCAGGGAGAATCTTAACAGGTCGGATATGTGACAGGAAGCATCATAAAATGATATGAGTGTGGATTAAGATTCTCAGTTCGGATATGCTGCTGATGGAGACTCGCTGGTTTATTACAGGGTTTTATATCATTATCCAGGTCTGCGCTATGATGCGCCTCAGTGCATCATTAGCCAGTGTAGCACCTTACATCGTCACGCAAAATCATTAGCCAGGTTAGTGCTGCGCTACGCAGCGAGCATACTGACAGCGCTGAAACGCTGATGAGGAGACACACGGAGGGAGCTGAGCCTCGAATTAAAGCCGAGGCTTTCACAGTCACCATGGTCATCTGTTTTTATTCCAAGCTCATGCTGTTACTCGTGCACACACACACACACACACACACACACACACACACATTCAGGGCTGGTGGAAGTCCAGCTTTTCTCACATGCATGTGTCAAATAGCGCGTCATTCACTCTGACCATGCTGCCAGAAATTAACTCATTACATCATTATCTCACTAAACCAGGGACATAGTCTTCACTGAAAAAAGCACCATGCTGTCCTGTTACCACCAAAACGTCTCCATATTGCCTATACACACAGATTGTCCACAAAGTGTGAATTAATTTCAATTGATGAATTACCAAGCAATCAAAAACATGCAAAAATAATAAATAAATAAATACATTAAAAAAAATTCCCAATCACTGATCACCATTATTTCCCCCTAAAGGTCCCAAGAAAAAATCCCCTATTAGGCATTGTGTATGGTTCCTTTGACGGCCCCAGGATGTTATTGGGGACTTTCCCTAGACATCCACACTACCTTTGGAGGACTGACTGTAATGTTAAGATCTCCAGATGATAATGGACAGCAGTGTCCTGCGTTCCTCAAAGTGGTACATAAATACCATCAAAAATGTCTGTGGAACTAAAAGGTATTAGATTGACGTCTGATTTGGGATATTACACTTGGACCGAACTAGGGTCTTTAGCAAACGTCAGTAAGATCCTAACAAGCGCTGCACAGAGAACGGGGACCAAATGCGAAACTCGCAAAAGTCCCATGAATGTCCAGGGGATGACCCTCGTCTGCTAGCTAGCCAGCCGTATACACATACCCTCATAACATGTGTCTTGTGAACGCTATTTACATGAAAGCTTAGCTTCAAGACTGTTAGCAGTGTGTCAGAAAGGACATCATCTAGGGCTTAAACATCTTGTTAAAAAGTATGAACAGAGTTAATTGTTTAATGATGTTAAACTAGAGGCTAGTTATTAGCCGTATTATCTGTAGTGGCACTACAGAAGCCTAACTGAATCTATCTTGATTGTAGTTGTAGAAAATAAATTAAATATAAAAAATGAAAAGTAAAAATTCAGGACAAAAATGTGCAAACATGGAGACAGGTAGACAACAGCTAGCACAGCTATGTGTGTGTCATGATCCTTCTGTATTTGTTCCTGTTTCCTCTTGTGTTTCTTCTGACCTCTGTATTCCAGACTGCATGTCCCAGCATGCACTTCACCAGGGTTACATTGTCTTAATGGTATGCACCCGCGCCTTGTCTTGTCTGATTAGTTTGTCTATTTATAGTCCAGGTTTCGGTTGGGGTTTGTCTCGAGTCTGTTGCAGTATCGCTGGTGATTGGCAGTGTGAGTTAGCGAGAGCACTAGCCTTTAGTTTCTAGCCTGACCGTGGCCAGAGCTTTCTGTTTCTGTTCTCGTCGTCTTATAACATTTAAACTCCACTTTAACAGAACAGAACAGTCTGAACTTGCATACTGCCTCGACTCTCTTTTTCTTTTTTTTCACATTTTACAGCTTTGCCTGTCAACATAGTGTGAAATACACAGTAACGTAAATGCGGTCTTGTATAACGTGAACACGACTGCCAAGAGTACATGGTGGGTTTTTTTTTTTTTTTACAGCCTGGATTTCATCACTCCATGTTTGTCGGGTTTGGGGTTTTGGCTTTTATGATGAATTTGGCCAACGTTGAGGCAATCTGGCGGTTTCTTTCTTTTTTATGATCTGTTCACATGTGTTAGCCATCCAGCTGGTGCATGTGTACAGTCACCTGCAAAACAACGCAACAATCAATCATAAGTAAGTAACACACATGGTTAAACCAGGAGCTCGATGTTCAAACTCTACTGGGGCACAGGTCCATGTCGATCAACTCGCACATTGTTTTTGTTTTTCTTTTCTTTTTTTTCTTGAATCTCTGTGTATGAAATTTGCTAATGTGCTACAAAGACGTCCCTTACTTAGCCCACTATCACTGCTACTGCCATACTGATGCTGCTTAGAATACTCTATATTCAACAATCATTCAAATAAATAAATAAATAAATAAATAAATAACTTTTTAGGGGGGGGGGGGTCAGGAACATTTCAAACAAACTCTCGTTTTGAGTCAGCAGATTAAAATAAAGTGCACGCTCGCTCTTTCAAACTCTAGATATTGTTGCACGTGAAAACCCCAAGAGAGTTTCTATACTCAAACCCCTGAAAGCTGAAACCTAATCTGATCAACTCGAGCCTCTGCAATTTCACAGGCTTTTACTTTTGCACGATCTGCAAACTAACCACTAAGTTGGGTTAGTTACTGTAGCTAGCTCGTTTATCACCAACTGCAGCCAGGTCTCTCACACTCGTCACTCCTCTCCACGCTTACTGCCTCTATGTCTCTTCCTCATCCCAAGAATCTTTCTGATGTTTTCTTTCAGTAATGTTTTAGTCAATAGGAGATCATCAGTATTATGCATTTTCACCGACTATGAGATGCCGTGTGTGGACACGTGCACAGAGGTGGACAAATCCGAACCGCAATGTGCATCTCAGTTTGTAATTTGGGTCAGAACACAGTGGATTAGAAAAAAAAAAAAAAAAACATTGTTTCCCATTAAAAATCAAACAATACTCAGATTGTACTGGGACACAGCAGATTAACACTGGGGGCCCCAGTTCAGGGGGTCTGTTGATGCCTCTGGGTTAAACATGTGATTTTATTATAACAGAACATTCTAGACATTTCCTGTTTGAGACACATATTTGTGTCGGCCTTAAACTTGAATGTTCACTTAAAGGTCCCATATTTCTTCTTCTATTTCTTCATGTGGTTAATCACAATTTCAAAATACTCAGGTTTACTTGTATTATGCAGTTTGATAATATCGTAAACAAATGCTCGGTTTTCTCAGTCATCTTATTATGCGCGTTAAACATCCCATTACCTCACACACAGCCAGGTAGCCGCGCTGAGATTTATGGGAAGCCATTAGGGTCAAACTTAGTCATATGATTAATGTGGGTTGAAGAAATAGTAATGCATTAAAATTTCTAGATGAACCACCGCCGTTAATATTGACAGCTCTAATATAAAATCATAAAAAAAAACATAAAAAAAATGTGTACATACAGTAAAGAAAAAAATAACAGTATGATATAATATTAATAATAATATCATAGATATCAATATATAACATATAGCAATCAATTTAGAATTCAACTTTTTTTTTTGTTTCATTTCCTGACGTGTGTATACATTTTTTTGACTGACTCAAAAAATATATAGTATCTCAGAAAAGTAAGTACACCCCTCACATTTCAGCAACCACTTTATTATATGTTCGTCAGGGACAATATTATAGAAATGAAAACTTGGATATACGTTAGAGTCGTCAATGTGCTGCTTGTATATCAGTACAGATTTACTGTCCTCTAACAATAACTCAACATGCAGACTTTATTGTCTAAATAAATGGCATGAAAACGAGTGAACATCTCCAAACTGTGTCAGTATTTTGTGTGCGCAGCGTTGTTATCTATCACAGCCGTGATCCTCCTGGTCCTGGCCTCCCCCGGAGCTGCACATGTTGTTGCTGGGATCCTCGTTCACTCCTCCATAATGATATCACAGAGCTGCTGGATGTCACACACATGACGCTTCGCCACATTCCGCTTGAGGACGCCCTACAGGGGGTCAATAGGGTTCAGGTCTGGAGACAAACTCGACCACTGACTAAGTCATGTGACCTCGCATGGCTAATGTCCAGCCGTTTTCACTTGGGGTGTACTCACTTTTGTTGCCAGCTATTTTGAGCATAATGGTTGTATGTTAAGTTGTTTTCAGAGGACTGTACTGTATACAGCTTGTATACAGTATCTATACTGTTACCATATACCACGTTTCATTTCCATAATACGGTCCTTTGAGAAGATATACTAAAATGTTTGCTGAAATGTGAGCGGGTGTACAGTATATCAGCCATAACATTAAGACCACTGAGAGGTGACGTGAATAATGTTAATCATCTCGTTACAACGGCACCTGAACTTGTGTGGGATATACAGTCCTGTACTGAGCAGCAAGGAAATGTTTTGTTACTGAAGTTGATGTGCTGGAAGCAGAAAATTAATCTTGTGTTGTTCACTTCACCTGTCCATGGTCATAATGTTATGGCTGATCTGTGTATAGTATCCATGAAATTGGAAATATATAGATCAGTAAACAGTGCATGTGTGTGTGTGTGTGTGTGTGTGTGTGTGTGTGTGTGTGTGTGTGTGTGTGTGAGTTTATCACTGCACCTGACTAACTATTCATCCTCAACCTCTTCCTCTTTCACACACACACTCACCCACACACACAAACACACACACAAACCTTCACAGCTCTCAGATGTCCCCTGCTACACCCACAAAGGTCACATCCCCAAGAATCTCTCTCACTCACACACACACACACACACACACACACACACACACACACACACACACACACACACACACGTTTCCTTGAACCGTAGGAGGTTGCGGTCTTGTGTGTGTGTGTGTGTGTGTGTGTGTGTGTGTGTAAGAGAGAGAGAAATCATGATGGGAAATGCAGTGTTGAGATATTTCCTACAAGCTCTACATAATCGAGTGCAGGGGGTTCAGAGAAACAGCAGGACGAGTTCGCAGGAGTTGCACTAAATACAGCCGCGGGAATGTTGTGTGAGCTAAATCAGGCGCGAGACTGGGTGGGGGGGGGGATGTTTGGGAGAGGCGGAGCAGCTATTTGGAAGCATTTTGGGTTTATTACTGTGTGTGTGTGTTTGGTTTTTGTGGGTCACTTGCATAGCAGACATTTTAAAGTCATGCATTTCATGCTTTTATCGTAAACGTTATTATCTTATGTACACTAAGTACCTCTCGTCCCTCCCCTCTGAGAGAGCTCGCCCAATCAGCTCTCTCTAGCCTTCTGGCTGCGAGAGGTAACAGCATCAATCTCCGGATAATAGGGCGAGCATTTTACCACTCAGATATAATATTTTATTATTTTTATGCTAGCTAGTTAGTTACTTGGTGTCTGAATCTAGTTAACATCCAGTTAGTTCCTGTTTTCACTTCTATTTTCACGACAATAAACATTCGCTTCCTCACCAGCTTCAGTTTTGTATTTGTTTTATTTTCTTCCCTCTAAAATTTAATAAACGATGTTTGTAAACTTGAAGTTACTGTAAAAAAAACTGAAACTGGAGACTCCTTCCCTCATTACTAACGAAACACATCTTTATACATAATCAAACCATATAAATGAAGCACACATCCTCTTTCTTTTTTTTTTTTTTTTTTAATTTTTTTTTTTTTTTTTTTTTTTTTTTTTTTTTTTTTTTTTTTTTTTTTTTTTTTTTTTTTTTTTTAAATTGAAGTGAATGAGCTGTTGCTATAGAAACAATGACGTACGTACAGTATAAGAGCAAGGACTTGATATGAACCTGCACTACTGTCAGAGCTGCTGTTATAGAGAATCAGTCAGCACCTTCTGTCCAATCAGAATCCAGCAGCTCTGCGATGCAAAGAAATGAAATTTAGACCTTAATTACAAAAAGAATCGATGTGCATTAGGTTTCACAGACGTTCTCTGATTAACGATGTTTACATTAAAAATAGGAAGAATCCCAGGTGACATCACTTTGTTGGTGACATCATGCAGGAAAACACCTTTAGTAACACTGAGGTCGATGTGTACAGACAATGCAGTGGTTACTGTCGCCATCTTTAATAAAACACTTTGGATTTATTTCGGATGTTGTGCGTCATTGCTACGGAATCCATAAATCATCCCTCCTGCGCGCTCCCTCCTCTCTTCCTCTCGTCCTCTCCTGAGTCTTCAGCTGCATCCCCAGATGACGACACTGGAGTTACCGGAGAGAGAGAGAGAGAGAGAGAGAGAGAGAGAGAGAGCACATCAGGAGAAAGAGTCTCCGGCATTCATGTGGAAAAAAGGAAAAGAATGAAAAAGGAAAGGTGAGGTTATGAAGGAGAGGGTTTACCTCATTTAGATGAGGGAGAAACAGCAGGAGGGAGATGGAGCATAAAAAAGGGTTAGAAAGGTAGAGCAGGAGGAAGAATGAGAGAGAGAGAGAGAAGCTAAAGGGCTTTTACATTTTCATTAACGTCATTGCCATCAGCCCAGACCGGCAAAAACTGGAGGGAAACTGTGTGTGTGTGTGTGTGTGTGTGTGTGTGTGTGTGTGTGTGTGTGTGTGTACTTTCCATACACAAATTATCTCTTTTGCATTCGGATATATATTTGTAATTTTTTTTCTAGAAATTAGATTTTCATCTGCAAAATTATTGGCACCCTTGAATGAAAACAGTGATATAAAGCAACTATTAAACATTTCCATAAAACATTACTTAGTTAAAGTTTTCATTCAGCCAATTCAATAATTAAGAAAAAAAATCTCTAATCAATATATAAAAAAAAACAAATATCACCCATAAAACTGATCCCCAAAAGATTATCATCCCTAAATGAATTATTATTTCGAGGATCGCACCCTAACAGAGAAATGGGGGTGAATTGGCGATTTTTTTTTTTTTGGACTAAATTAGGGGTAAAAAGATGTTTTTGCAATTAATCCTAAATCGTTCCCCTGTAGAAGATGGAAAGTCTTTCTTTTTTTTTTGCGTGTAATTCCCACACTGAGCACGCACAACATCACTTCTCTACTGCCATTTCCAGCACAAAAAATCACTTCTCTTACCAACATTAAATGTAAGTAGATCTAAGTGCTCGGGTCATTGTGCTGAGTTAGGGTCTTCTAATACACATTTTCTTTTGTTTAGTTTTTGGCTTATTTCCAGTGTAAGGCTGTTAGTCCCACTCGGAACAACTGCTTTTTTAACGTTGCACTTACACTATGTATCCACAACCTCCTATACAGTAGGGGGCAGTATGCACATAGTTGGTTTGCAGACTGTAAATAATGAAGATGAAAAGTACAGTTATCCTTTGTTCTCTACATAGTATTATTGATATTTTGAGAAAATGTTAAATGTGACTCTCCCACATGCTCTCCTAGTTTGTCAGTCATTGCGTTGCAGTTCAGAGGATAAGATTGGTGCGTGACTTCAGAGGTAGGTATCCTTCATGATGTCTAACAGCAGTCCACTTAAAACCACGGTATACTGATCCTGGTATGACCACAGTTCAGAGTGGTCATACTAGCAAAACTCGTTTAGGGAAAATATATTCCTTAACTTATATGGCAATATTTCTGAGGTGAAAGAATGCTATCCTGGTGATATTATCTACATGTGCTTCAAATGAAAGACTAGAATCTATAATCACAGGGAGATCTTTTAGTGTTGCACTAGATAGAACAGAAAGGCCATCTAAAGTTACAGTGTGATCTAAAAATCTTGTTTCTAGGTGCATGCAGTCCTATGACTAGAACTTCTGTCTTATCATGATTAAGCAGAAAAAAGTTAATTGGCATCCAGTCTCTTATGTCCTGCACACACTGCTCAACTTTAACAAGCTAGTTTTTCTCATCTGGTTTTGCTGAGACGTATAACTGTGTGTCATCAGCAAAACAATGAAAACTAATACCATGCTTACGGATTATGTTGCCCAGAGGAAGCATGTAAAGGGAAAAAAGCAGTGGGCCTAAAACTGAACCCTGTGGAACACCAAACTCCACTAGAGAACATGCATTTAAATCTACATACTGATAACGATCCAGGAGAGGGCTGTTCCATTAATTCCTACTACATTTTCAAAAGCTGCACTGAGGTCGAGTAACACAAGCATAGTTACGCARCCCTGATCAGAGGCCAATAGGAGGTCGTTTACTACTTTAACAAGTGCTGTCTCTGTGCTGTGATGAGGCCTAAATCCTGACTGATACAGTTCATGTATGTTATTTATATGTAGATATGAGCATAGCTGCTCCGCTACTATCTTTTCCAAAATCTTAGCGATAAAGGGGAGGCCTGTAATTGGACAGTTGACAGGGGTTGTGGTCAGACTTCTTAAATATGGGTTTAATAACTGCTAATTTAAAAGATTTTGGAACAAACCCAATGCTGAGTATAGAATTAATTATTTTCAAAAGGGGTTCTGTTATTGCTGGCACTATCTGTTTGAGAAAATGTGTCGGTATAGGATCTAATATACAGGCTGATGAATTTGCAGAAGAAATGAGTAAAATTAGTTTATTCCTTTCAAGGGGAGTAAAGTATTTTAGGTTCTGATCTGACATGTTTAGTTTAACATCTGCAACAACTACAATGTCCGGTTTCAAAGCCTCAGTTTTATGCCCAAAGTTTGCAAGGGTCATGAAGTTCTCACTACTGCATGTTGTCATTGTGGAGATTTCTGCAGTGGTCTTATTTCTGGTTAATTTGGCTACGGTATTAAATTAAAATCTAGGATTGTTTTTGTTATTTTCTATAAGAGTGGAGAGGTACGTTGATCTAGCTACACTGAGAGCTTTTCTATAGTTCAGGATGCTCTCCTTCAAAGCTATTTGAAATACTAACAATTCAGTTTGACGCCATTTACGTTCTAATTTCCGAGAGGTCTGTTTTAAACTGCGCGTGTGATCATTATACCAGGGAGCGAGTTTTTAACTGGAGCTACAATTCTACAATTTGCTACTGAGTGACATAGCAACAGCCGACACTTTATTTTTAACAACGAGCAACATTTGAATGGTCTGTATGAATTGTACGCAAATGAGCTCTGAAGCCATAAACACTCATAAACAAACCCAGATGATTGACTTAAACGATTCCTCTCACCCATCCTGCAAGGTTTCTTTGTGGTCCTTAAGTTCCTAATTCACAGCTGGATGAAACATTTAAGGCTCGTCTAAAGATCAATGTCAGTGCTCTAGACTAAACTACCGCATGATGAGCAAACAGCCCACAAACTGTACAATATGCTTATGACCCAAGACATGCATTTCCTCACAAGAATATCATCGGCCGATTTTCTCATAACAGTATTCATCAGGCCTGAAAAGGGCGCTCTGGTGAGAAAATACTTTATCCATTCATTCATCGTACAGTATATACCACTTTATCCTGAGTACAGGGTCGGAGGGGGTCTGGAGGCTATCCCCGGAGACATGAGGAGGGAACACCCTGGACACGGTGCCAATCCACTGCAGAACACACACACTTTTAAAATAGGCAAGTTGGGAACGACAATTAGCCAAATGTCTTTGGACTGTTGGAAGAAACCGGAGTACCCTGAGGAAACCCACCAAGCGCAGGGGGAACATGCAAACCCCATGCACACGGACCCAGAGGTAAAAAAAATCAACCCTGGAGCTGCATAATCTTACTTCATAGCTCTAGAAATATGATTGTAAATGGTGCCAAAAAACAAAAAGCGAAACAGTAATTTGACAGTAATCTTCAAAGTGCAGCCCTTAACCGAGAGACGAGCTCATAAAGGGGCCTATCCCGTCTGTGTCAGACATTTCGTGCTGAGCCAGAGCGATGACAGCAGTATAATAATCATAACAATAAATAAGCTCTTTCTATTCAGCCAGCGGCAGCGACGTGCTGCATTACCTAACGTCTCTGATTCAGTGTGAAAGCAGCTCTCAAAAGCAGCTGACGCAAAAGGATTATCAGGAGTTTTGCCCTCGGAGCAGGGCCAGGCTAATTGGGTTAGGCTGCTATTGTTCAGCGGGAAATAGACTCGAGTTGTTCGCTGCCTTTTCAGATTTTCCTTTCGACTTTCTCTCTTTTCCCACGAACGCATTCGCGCCAGGAACAATCCGTCTCTTTGTAGACTGGCCATGAATGTTTGTTTGTTTATTTATTTGTTTGTTTATTTTTTTCTACTGTCATCGCCTTTTCTCTGTTAGGTTGCATTCTGAGGGATGCGTCTTTATTTTATCCACTCAAAACATGGAGAGAGAGAGAGAGAAAGAGAGAGAGAGAATACGTCATGATATGATGCCATGTCCTTTGCAACAGCTTGGCGGAGATGTGCAGTATGATACAGACTTAAGAAGCGTAACGTGTCGAGATATCCTTGGCCAAAGTGTACGTAAAGATGCGGGCAGTGCTTAATTTATAAGACCTACTGGGACACCAAATACTGAACATCTAACTTAACACCTGTTGAAGAATAACTACAATGCCTTGCAAAAGTATTCATACCCCTTTGAACGTTTCCATGTTTTGTCACATTACAACCACAAACGTAAATGTATTTTGGGGGGATTTTATGTGATCAACTTTACGTACCAACGCAAAGTGGTACATCATTATGAAGTGGAAGAAAAACCTGAAATGTGTGGCGTGATCCCAATCCCAACGAAAATCCCAATAAAATACATTTATGTTTGTGATTGTAACTTGTGTAAAAATGTGTAAATGTTCAATGGGGTGCAAATACTTTCGCAAGGCACTGGTACTGTACCTGACCCTGAACGTTAAATAAAAGTAGAACGTAAACAATCTCATACACAGCTCCTGTGCAGCTTTCAATCCCAGCTGATGGGCACAAATATACCGCAACTGTTTTCTGGACATTAGTTCAACGGAAAACACACACAACTTCAAACAATGCTGGCGTACACGGGTGTGAGCCACGATGACGCAAAGGACAGGAAGAAACACAACACGAAGCATGCCGGCTTTTCCGTTTTATCTCTGACGCCCTTTGTGCTCGTCCGATCAGTACCATGCTCTTTATCAACACCTGGCTGGACAGTCTGTGTGTGTGTGTGTGTGTGTGTGTGTGTGTGTGTGTGTGTGTGTGTGTGTGTGTGTGTGTGTGTGTGATCGAAAGAAAGAAAGAAAGAAAGAATGACGCTAAAGGACAAAGGACACAGTTACGGACACTGTAGCAGCCAAAAACAGAATACTGACACCCCAGAACATAACAATACTGTATGCACACAAAATCTGTCATGTAGAGCTGAAAGCGTAGATATGATGGTGATGACAATACAATGGCTGACTGACTGCATTACGCTCCATTTCAGTGATGTCATAGGGACAACTGCAGGTGCACTCAACCTCAGAACAAATATTCTGCTCAGAACACTGAGGTTACTGTACAAAAAAACATCATGGCCTTTACACAATCAAACACAAATAGAAGAGCGTGAATGTTGCCCCCTAGCAGCACTGCAGACCTCCTGAGTGCTTTTGGATTTTGTGTTTTAGGAATTCAATTATTTGCTCTTCTCTTGTGTGCGTCAGGGAGATACCCAACCCTCCGAGTGGCGGATCCCTTCCACCTCCAGGGTCCGGTTTCAATTCCCATCTCTGTGTGCATGGAGTTTGCATGTTCTCCCTGTGCTTGGTGGGTTTCCTCCTGGTACTCCGGTTTCCTCCCACAACCCAAAGGCTTGCAGATTTGTCTAGTTGGTGTTCCAAAATTGCCCATAGTGTTTGAATGAGTGTGTGTGTATGTGTGTGTGTGCCCTGCTATGGATTGGCACTCCATCCAGGGTGTACCCCACCTCGTGCCCTGGGAGTCCCAAGTGCCCAAGCCTCCTGGGATTGGCCCCACGACCCTCCCGCGAGCCGGGATAATGCGGTATTGGTTGAGCATGAGCATGACAGATAGTGTAAGAATTAGACAGATAATTTTTTTTTTTTGTACTTTTAATTTTTATTCTTGTGCAGTATATTTTTATATACTGCACAACACACAGTATATCCATTGCCTTAGATCGTCTCCACTTCCACTATTAATTGATGTCTAGTGAAAAAAGTTAATTGGCTCCACCCACTTATCGTGTAGACCACAGTGCATTTTTATTCATGTACGTCTACGCACGTCCGCATACAGAGGTACTCCCTCAAAAGCCTTTTATTAGTTGGTACAATAGACACAAAAGCAAGCATCCTGCGTCATGACATGTTTGTGTACAGCCTCGCCATCATAGTGAGTGAGTGAGAGAGTGAGGGGGGGAGAGAGGGAATCACGAGAACTGTCCTGATTCATACTTCGCACAATGCTGATGTCAACATTCGTAATTTTGCTTGACGCTGCGTGGGCTGGCTTTCAATCCACGAGCAGAGTTTCCCGAAATGTACACGACTCTGTGTCTTCCTTCGAAAAAAGCAGATCAAAGCCGGCTTTTTTGGGAAAGTGGCAGACTCCCCAGAGAGCCTGACATCATAACCCCTCGCGTCTCTATATCGCCTAAAGACACTGAGGAGCAGGTCCAGCTCGAACTTGTCTTACGTTCCTTATCTTCACTCTTAATGCCTTGCAATTTACTAGGAAGGAATGTGTGAGGTGTTAAACAATGTGGCAAAAACAACTGTCCAATCTCACACTTTCTTAACATTTGCAGTGTATATCATCTGCATACCTTCTTCTGTGAGTGCGTGTGTGACTCTGCTGTTGTGACAAAGTCGTAAATTGACACACTTTCCCTTTCTTCTTTGCACCCCGTACTCAGCTTACGTATCTCGTATGGAGATCGGTTTGGAGATATGGATCTACATCACAGCTTAGTCAACTCTATGCACTTGTAAATGGCACTCGTTTTTTTTTTTTTTTTCGTAGCCTGGCCAGCCAGCGTGACTGTGGTAACCTGCTGCTGGTGTTGGTGAGTGGTTTTCCTGTGTCATAGTGTTTACTGTTAAGCATGCTGTTTCTGAAAAAACATGCAAATCTAGAACTTGAGCTTGGCTTCACTCCATTCACCCCTGATGCTTATTTGCTGGAACCGGTTTGTCTACCCCAGGTATTCCACTTGATGTAATGTGAACAAGCAGCCTGGTAATTAAGTAAAGCTGCCAAAGGTGGAAGGTAACTAAGTACGTTTATTTCGTGGTTACTGTGCTTAAGCACATACTTCACATTTCTGTACTTCACTTGAGACGTTTTATGTACGGACACTTTTTACTTTTATTCTACAACCAATATTTGTAAGTTCTACTACATTTCTGCACAACGTTGCGGGACCAGAGCTGTGCGTAGTATTTGAAGCGGGAATATCGCCACCTTCTGGCTCTTATGCATATTTGCCTTCCCTAATCATGTAGCGGGTGTTTGAAATCAAAAGTGGAGACAGTTGCAGATAGTGGCGAAACGGCACGTCCACACTCAGGAAGCAGAGATGGACAGATAGAGAGAGAGAGAGAGAGAGAGAGAGAGAGAGAGAGAGATTTTTACTATGACAAAGGTTACTGTGCGCTATACAATCTCAGTAGTTTTAATACGTAAAAGCAACTTTTAAGGTTTGTACTTTTGCTCAAGTAGAATTCTACTTCTACTTTTACTTGAGTAATAGTTCTTCTAGGCGATCTCTTATTATTACTCAAGTTCAGTACTTTTTCGTGTCCTTCTGAATGCTGGAATGATTGCGTGATTTTGTTTATTGCTAAATCTGCTAAATTAGCTGGATATCCACTAGCAGATCTGTCGGGCTGGACTCAGCTTTTCCTCCACGCAATGAACCCTTTGATCTTTTACACGCAGGCCATGCTGCAGTTGTTGTTGTTTATAAAGCTGTTGCCTGTGTCCGCTGGAATCCAATGCTACGTGCTTCTTGCCTTGGGAATTGACCTTATCTTAAATCTTAAGAACGTAGCATTTGGCTCGGAAATCCCCAGCGCCGATTGTGCAGTGATTCCGATGCTGACAAAGCACGTTCGGCCGACGGATTTAAAAACAGTGATTACGAGTCGAATCTGACCCATAGCCTGCAGTCTAAACAGCTTGCTAATCACAGATACTTACATCCTGTGATGACGGATAAGCATAAGAAAAAGTCTAGAAGTTAGTGTGAATTACATTAACAGCTAGACCGCAGAGACTGGTCAGCGCAACAACGATGACTCAGACCACACCGTACAAAGACGAATGTCCTTCAACTCTGTGTGAAGATACATCTCAGAGTCATCTGGGACACGTCTTCATAAGCTTTGCACATTTGGAAGCTGATATTTCTGTCCCGTCTTATTGACAAAATTGCACAAACTCCATCACATCGACGGGAAACTCTTGCTGAAGAGCAATTTTCAGGTATCCTTAAAAGATTCCGACTGGGCCACCTTAACATATTTATGGCCTTGGTTTTGATTCACTCAAGTGTAGGTTTGGCAGGTGCTGAGAGGTGCTGTCCTGTTGGAAGGTGAAGCTCTGCACCAGACTCTCCAATCTTAGGATTGGCTCCATTCTTCTTGCCCTCAACCCTGACCAGATTTCTATTCCTTTCTGATGAAAACCATCCGGCCATGTTTCATAAACCAGTCTCCTTTCCACAATTTTGTCCTGGATGTGTTGGTCAGCTCCTATGCTACTTAGACCTCCCTGGGTCCCTCAAGATGGTGGACAACAGCTTGGCTTCCTCCCTGAGCAGATCTGCACTTAGTCCGGCCACATGTACTGTAGCAGCGTGCTCCGCTTCTGTGAATGAAAGAACAGAGAAGAACTATGACATAGCTGTCTAGGAAAGTTCTCTGAGCTCAAGAACAATTAGTACACACATCTTGCATGCCCTTGGGTGGAAACTTGAGGCTTATAGTCTGGACCTGGTGCATTGGGCAACTCCCAATGCCCAGAATACACACTTTCCTTCACGGACAGATAGTCAGTAAGATTATTCAATTCAATTCAATTCAATTCTATTTCTATAGCGCTTTTAACAATGGTCATTGTCTCAAAGCAGCTTTACAAAATGAAAAGAAATTTTATAGAAGTGTGTATGCGTGAGAAAAATGTGTCTAGTTAATGAGATTGTCCCTGATGAGCAAGCCAAGGGTGACGGCGACAGTGGCAAGGAAAAACTCCCTGAGATGGCAATAGGAAGAAACCTTGAGAGAAACCAGACTCAACAGGGAACCCATCCTCATCTGGGTGATAACAGATAGCGGAAATTGTATAACAACATTTTATTATACACTAAAGTTATATGTAGCTGCCTCTTAGTGTACTACAGCATCATGAATAACATCTCATGAGCTTATTATGACTTTTCTGGAAAAGAAAATCCTCCATGGGAGCTTCCTGGATCCTTCATGATTCATCATGACCCTTAAGGCTAAAAGGAGATGACAAACTGAAATGTATATCTAAAAAAAAAAGTGTATTTAGCATATTGTATTGTTTAGTGTATAAAGTGCATTATTCTAGATATTAGAGTAAAAAATATCAGGAGAAGTCCATGAAATGACAAATGTCTCAACCTGGGGGTTTGGTAGCCTTGTGGATTGAAACATGGAATTTGGCCCAAGGTTATATCACTATATGATTGACCTTCAGTGGAGATGAGCCCATAAAGCATTCCTTATTGTTTCTACATTCCTTATTGACAGCAGACACTGAATCCTTAGATTCTCACACTGGGATTCCCCTAAATGTGAGAATTTAAGAAGATACAGTATATTGGAAGATGAGCGAAATAAAGGGAGTTTCAGGTATCAAAATCTGCATTGGCTGAGGGGTATCATCTGAGCCACATTACACCCATGCAAGTACATTACGGAGAGACGTAGATAAGTGCTGGATTAGTCAAAGAACTCTGGATTAAGGGTGACAGGAAAACTAGTTGGCTGGAAAACATTGGCCTTTGACACACGTTATTCCACAGCGAGTCACACAGGCCTGGCGTACGTGTGTGACGCCTCCAGAGCAGCTGTGAAACGTGACAGGAAACCCGATCAGCCGCAATAAAATCCAGAAAGCTCTGACCAGGACCCTCTTCCTGTATTTCCACCCTGCACTTCCTGGTATGTGTCTGGTTACGAAAAAAAAAAAAAAGTTCTGCAACTAATTTGTTCGTTTTCATTTTCGCAACAGACATTGACATGTTGGTGTCTGGTGCTGAAAAAGAAAGTGCAGGAATGCAGCATTTTTAAAGTATTTGAAGCAGTGTGGGATTTTAGTAAGACACCAAGGTAAACATGATACAGGAAGTCTAGCAGAGAAAGAGAGAGAGAGAGAGAGAGAGAGAGAGAGACATGCTCTTTGTCTCCTGTCCAACACTCCCAGGGTCAGCTGTTTACTTGATGACGCACATTGAGCCCCAGTTAATATTGTACAGGAGGCACTGAGCATTCCATTACAAGGCCTGCGTGCTGCGTTCACTCAGCAGCTGTGCACTCGTTTATTTGGTCTCTCTCTCTCTCTCTCTCTCTCTCTCTCTCTCTTTCATTTACCAGCAGTGCCGACATGAAAGCCTGCCAGTTTTCAGCATTATTTAAAGTTCACTTTATAAACACACATGACCAGGACAAGTACTGATCTCACGCTGACACGGACCATCATCAACCAACACCACCAACAACAACAACAACAACAACCGCAGCTATAAATACAGTAAATACACTCCACTGAGAGATTTCACTTCTCCGAAAAGCCTGCTGAGTTTTACATAAGGGTATTCACGTTGTGTAAGAATAAAGAAAAACTCTGCGTTTAGAAGAAGCTGATTACCTTCCTGATGTGTGTGTGTGTGAGTGAGTGTGTGTAATGAGGCCGAACGATTTGCAAGCCCGAGGACCACACTGAGATTTCTGATAATCAGCCAAACCAAGGCATACTGCATAGTTAATAGGAGTTACGAAATGTCTCATCAAGGTCCTTTAATGACTCTATTAGGGTGAAGGTTCACGACAGCGTTCCTGGTGAAAGCAGCCGTGAGCTGAGGTACAGCTGTGCACAGGATGAACTGCGTCTTTGTTTTATTTCTCTTTGGTTAAAGCCTTGCTTCTGTCATTGGATTTCTGGATTTTGATTGGTCAGAAGGTGTTGAATAACCCTCTATAACCTGTGTTGGTATTTCTGCATATGGTATGCAAAGTACATTCCTACTGTACAAAACTCATGTACATAAGGTTAATACTTTAAGATCTATGTACGGTATATCTGCCACATTTTGGTCTCTATTTGCCTCTGACATTTCAGCAGACAGACAGCCTACGCTATAGAAACATGAAACACTAGAAGGTACTTTCCCGTACATGCTGTCTCGCTCCTCTCTCTCTGTCTTTCTCTCACGCACACCTCCCCCTATCTTATTTGACCTCAGCCGAACTGTACTGTGCAGCCTGCCTGCCGTCCAAGTGTTATGTAAGCTGTATTATTTATTTTGCATTGTCTCATTCTGGCACTGTCCCAATCCCATAAACACTGTGGTGTTGGTTCTGTTCAGACCTCATTAATTCTCAGGTGTTGTTCAGTCTCAATCTCATAACTACCCAGATGTTGGTTCAATCCCAACTCTATATCTCATAAGGTGGTTTTGTCTCAATTGCTTCACTGTCCAGGTGTTATTGCTGGTCCAAACTCACAAGTGCCAATGTGTTGATTCAGTTCCAATCCCATAACTGCCGAGGTCTTGGTTTAGTTCCAATCTTCTCACAGCCCAAGTGTTGGTCCAATCTCAATACAGTAACTGCTCAGGGGTTATTTCTGACCCTATCCTATCAATGCTCAGGTTTTATTACAGTTCCCAAACTACCTAGCTAATAGTCCTGTCCCAGTCCTGTTGCTGTTCCAGTTCTATAACTGCCCCAATCTCATCCCTGCCCAGCTGTTGGTACTGCTTAAATGCCATAAATGCAACAGGTTGGATCAGTCCCAATCACATCATTGCCTGATGTTGTTGTTGTTGTTGTTTTTTATTCTATTACTCCCAATGTGTTGATTATGCCCCAATCCTACAACTGCCCAAGTGTTCATCCTGTCCCAGTCCTGCATCTGTCCAGATGTTATCCTTTCCCAATCCTATAACTTCCCAGATGTTGATCCTGTCCTACTCTTATAACTT
>QMIH01000610.1:124174-138475 GCA_003987875.1 Clarias batrachus | reverse complement strand
TGATCCTGTCCCAGCCCCATTACTGCCCAAGTATTGATCCTGTCCCAGTCCTACACCTGTCCAGATGTTATCCTGGCCAGTCCTATAACTTCCCAGATGTTGATCCTTCCCCATGTTGACTCCTATAACTTACCAGGTGCTGATCCTGTCCCTGTCTCATTACTGCCCATGTGTTGTTTCTGTCATAGCCCTATCACTGTTTGTATTTTAGATATAATCACAGCCTCTTATGATAATCCACCCTCTTGGTTTCTTTCACAGTTCCATTGCTTTCTATTTGATGGTTCTGTACCATTACTGTCATGCTTGGTGCAGGGTTGTGACCCAACGGATACACTCCTTGTCAGTTCCCAATGTGACTCTATCGCTCTCCTATGGTGCTGGTTGCATTTTAATGTACATTGATCCCGTTCCAGTTCTGTCCTAGTATCTTTAGTCTCTTGAGGCTGCCTCTATCCTAATCATGCTGTCTGAATGTCCTAGGGTGATACTTGCCTTGAACCTACCTTTTCTTGGACCCTATATTTCTTGGCCTAGTAACAGCTGACAACGTTTGCACTCAGGTACCCTGGCAACATGAGGCAGATGCTCAGATCAGCATGCTTAAGAATTTACAGCATGTTTCTAAGTGAGGAAGCGAGCTGACCAAGCCAGAATAGGTCTCCGATAGAGTTACAGTACTCTCGGCTGAGGTTTATATGCCCTCTCAGCCACTTCCTGTTCCACGTATCGACAGTCAGCATGGCAATCAGGGAATCTTTGTTCAGCTTAGCATAGCTTTCCTAGAACGCATCTGTGCACATGGCAGAAATGCCGCTGTGTGTCTGCCTCATGCCAGGTTACAGTCAGCATGTTCGGGACACATTGTTCCAGGGTCTAAAACATTGGTTTGATGTAGAACTGATGGAGCTGCTCAGAGGAAGAGTAAAACCTCATCTAGTTTACACCACATGTCCACAGATAATCACTTTCATCCCAGACTTTAGGCCAGAATCAGTCCAGAAGAAAAAGCAAACATGGAAACAGCAAAATCGTTCAGTGCAGCGATTTCTGATTATAAAATAAAAAACGGCAAATTGAGAAGAAAAACACAAATCACAAGCAGTAGCTAGCTGGAAGAAAAGCAAGAGATCTTAAAAGATTTTTTTTTTCCAGATTTTTCCATTTTCTCCCCTAATTTAGGCATAGCCAATTCCCACCCGTCATAACTTTCCCATCAAGGCTATAACTACCAACCAGGGAGGTGCTAAGGCTATCACGTGTTTCCTCCTTGACCAACCAAATGGATCTTTTCGAACTGCTTGCTCAGGCACCATAGGGAGCGGCAGAACATGCTCAAAGGAAACAGCTATCCACTTCTTCCGCTTGCTTGAACTTAAGAGACCCTCCACCCTGAGAAAACTTGGTCAATCAGCTCTCTGCAACCTCAGAACATCGTTGCAAACTCGTTGGAGCAGGAGTAGCATAGTTTCCATGTTTGCTTTTTATTCTGGACTGATTCTGGCCTGGAGACTGGGATGTAAGTGATTACATGATGAGAAAGGAGCGGTAAGTGGACATGTGGTGTAAACTAGATGAGATTTTACTCTTCCTCTTAGCAGCTCCATCAGTTCTACACCAAACACATGTTTCAGACCCTGGAACAATGTGTCCTGAACATGCTGACTGTAACTGGCATGAGGCAGATATACAGCAGTATTTGTGCCATGTGCACAGATGCGTTCTAGGAAAGCTATGCTAAGCCGATCAAAGCTCCCTGAGTCCCATGCAGACTGTCGATACGTGGAACTGAAAGCGGCTGAGAGAGGGTGTACGCCTCAGCCACGAATACTGTAACTCTATCAGAGATCTATTCTGGCTTGGCCAGTTCGCTTTCTCACTTAGAAACATGTTGTAAATGCTTAAGCATGCTGGTCTCAGAAATTTCAAGCCTGCTAGTCAATGTCTGGTGCTAGTGCCAGTTCAGAGCCGGTTCAATAGCGAACCTCCCAAGGACTCGCTTTGTGTTTCCATGGCCTAGAAAGTCACATCATTTCATCACTGTATACGTCCGTGCACATCTCTACTTTCACTGAAATGTTAGCAGCATTGCTAGTGACAATGCTAACAGCCAAATTGCTATGCTAGCATTGCATATTGAGCACATTTTTTAAATGTGGCAGTCATAAATGATTAGTTGCCATGATAATCCCGACCTCAGCCCCTGACGTAAGCGGTTCCACCATGGAAAAGTTTTTTTTTTCTTTCTGACGGCTGGTGCTTTGTCTGTCTAAAAAAGAACAGAGAATTGGGCACCAGCTATGAACCAGCTCCAGAAATATCATTGAGTTTCAGACAAAATGATTAGGATAGAGGCAGTAATAAGAGACTGAAGAGGTTTGGACAGAACTGGAACCAAATCAGTGCAGATTAAAATACCACTTGCACCAAATGATAGACACATTGGGAACTGACAAATAGTGTACGGATTGGGTCAATGGGTAAGATGTTGGACTACTGAAGGGGGTCAACCCCTAGGTACAAGCCCCAGCACCACCAAGCTGCAATAGTTGGGCCCTTGAATGTCAGCTGCTCTGAATAAGGGTAGCTGCCACAGTCCTGTAAAGTAAAGATGTACATGTTACTCTCCGTATTCAGTATTGTATACAAAATTGTATTGTATTGTATTCCTGTCCAGATCCATACGACTACTAAAGATAATGAAATTAATGAGTTTAACAAAAACGCAAAGCATGCTCACCATGCTTAGTTCTCCCACATCAATCATAGCGACACTAGCCAATCATACACGTCTGTGAGATCACGCAAGTGGAAGCGGCGGATAGCGCTTTTGTGGATAACGGCGGAAGTGGATTACATGGGTTATGTTTAATATTTTTATCATGTATAAGTAGCTTCTTTTTTGTTTTAATGGTGCGTGAGCAGCGGTTTGAAAAATTGTGGGCGAAGTCGAAGGAATAACTCGTTAGCGTACGTCCTGCTGATTGATAGCTATCGCTTCTGGGGGAGTGGCCTAACTACAAGGGTGATCATTGGGTGCAACTAAATCCGGGAGGAAGAATAATTCATTTAAAAACACATAAATCTTTCAGACTGACTCCCATCAATCCTACAGAGAAAAAGAGAGAATGAGATCATTTCAGAGAAGAACGAAGTGAAGCTAATTATCTCTCTGATGCGTCTGATTACAGTCTGGCTTTCACTTCTGAGGCATGAAGTCAGAAAAAGAAACGCCACCAAACCACTAAAACCTGCGTGAGGAGGAAACCCTGCACTCTGCAACTAACAGTGACGCATCATCATAACCGTCAGCGCAACGACCCTCCACTTCCTGTTTCAGAAGAGGCTTTCAGATACAAGAGCGTTAGTTCTCTTCACACTCACAGATTTACTGATCTTTTTTCTTTTTTTTTTTTTTTTGGGAAGAAAGAAAAAAAGAAAGAGAACGACACAATCACTATGAATTTGACTTTTTTTTATTTAAAATAAATAGCCACATAAATAAACAACTCTTGCTCTCTCTTACACACACACACACACACACACATTTTCAGACATTTTCACACATTCGGGACATTTTACACTTAAGCAAGCCAATCCGGGAAATGTTAAAAAGAAAGAAAGAAAAAAAAATATTTTTACAGCTCTACATATCATAAAAATCAAATAAAAAAATAGTGTTTAATATTATTGTAAATGCATTGAACACTAAAGAAGTCTTCTCTATAGAGCCCAGCAGTGGAAACAACACTATTTTCAGAAGGAGAAACTTTGTAAAGTGCATTATTCTGAAAAACAGATGGGGTGGAAAAAGAAAGGGAAATGAAAGTGTGCTTTTTTTCCCCTTTCTTTCTTTTTTATTTCTTACAAACAGTCCTAAAAAAAAATCAAACAAGCAAATAAACAAAGACTTGCTTTCCTCACCATGGGATTTGTTCAGGAAAAAAAGGCACAAGCATCACAGGTGAGTTCAAATCTTTTTTCTTTTTTTTATTTATTTATAAAATTAAAACTGATCAACACTGTTTCTGACCATCGCGTCGCCTTCAGCTTATCATTTTCAGTCACTGGTTGCGTACCCTGTTTCCCCAACTCACAAAAGACAGACGTGCAGTTTGGGGGTACAAATCGTATCGAAACATACCCACACACACACACACACACACAAACACACAAACACACTCAAACAAACACTGTTTCAAATCTACTCCTAGCACCTAACTGCAACGTCTCATCAGCTCTTATATTGCTACAGAATGTTTAGAGGAAAAGAAAAGTCGATTAGCGCAGACGCGGCTCTGCAGGAGAGTCTGCGCTTAATGATTAAAAGCATTGCTCCTTTTTTTAAAAAAATCTGTGCTACATAAAAAAACAAACAACAAAACGTTTTTTTTCGTGCGCCAAGAAAAAAAAAACATAAATCCGTATAAAATTAATAAATAATCCTGCATGTGTTCGATTATTTTGTTTTTAACACTACAAGTTTAAATAAACAGACTTTGGATGTTAAAATTATTAATTGCTTTCCAATTTACACCAATTTTGCGTCATATATTAATTAATATACATTAGTAAATCGCTCAGCCATGATTTAGCTCCTTAAAACAAATTTAAATGTCAGACAAAATGTATCATATGTGTTTTGTATAAATACATTCCTAATTCATAATTTGTTCTTTTTGTATTTTTTGTTTAGGAATTTCAACATTTTGAAAATGCTAAAAAAATGTTAATAAAAATAATGATTAAAAAGATAACAGACAGCTTTTTCGTGCTAATAATAAATAATACAGCTGTGAATCTTAGAATTTTTGGGTTTTGTTTAAAAAAGAAAAAGCAAAAAGTTCAAGCAAGCCATCGATCTTGCATTGAGTTCCTGCTGGAATCCTATCAGCTCCTCGACCTGGAACTACAGGTACTGCAGGTACCACAAATGCAAGAACCGCTGGGCCAACACATACAGGTACTACAGGTACAAGTACTGCAGATGATCCTACTGGTACTACAGGTACATATGCAGGTACTGAAGGTTCTACAGGTTGCAGGTACTACAGCTGAGTGTGAAATATTGCACTAATCCCGTAAGCTTTGTTCTGGGAGAACGGAGGAGGAGCTAGAGGAGGAGGAGGAGGAGGAGGAAGAGGTAGTGCTATGACAGAAGAGGTGCTGTGTCTTATGTTCTCATTTCTCAGGACTTGAGACTCTCGGGACAGCAACGTCTTTCCAACGAAGCGAGCTCGAAGCTCATACACACGTGTGTGTGTGTGCGTTTAACACGACTAGCACCTAAACGTGACTGAGCGGTGCTGAGCGGAGGAGCAGGAGGACGTTTTATTAACAGCTGACAGCTTGATGCACCCCTGAAGTGTGAACGTGTTATTTCGATGTCGGCGAGACGTTAAATCAGACTCGCGTTTGGACTTCAGGTTCAGGATTTCCGTAGAAGGATAATCGAAGCTTTAAGAACAATACCAAATGCACTAAGGTTAGTGTTCTGCGTCGACGTTGTAGATGTTTGTTTTGTCATAAATAATCAAGATGCATCAAGATGAAGGTGTCGGAGACGTCTCGTTTCTCAGCCCTCGCTCTTATTTATTTATTTATTTATTTATTCTTCAGTAATAAAGTACCACGAACGCCCCTCGACTCCGCCCGTAAATCAGCACTCGGGTCAGTTCGGACGTTTTTTTTGTGCCATGGTTTGCTAAATTGCACACCCTCCATACTGCATTTTGTTTTGAATGATGTAGAAACAAATGGCTAAAAGAAACTTTGGTCTTCTAGAGTGAAGTGAAAAAAAAAATGTTCAAGCAAAAAAAAAAAAAAAATCCATACAAATAAGGAAGACCGGCCTATTTTCTCACACATTATTTGTAAGAGTATATGAATAAATCTACCAGTCTGATGTTTAAAAACATAAATGTGTGTGTGTGTGTGTGTGTTTCGCTTCCTTCACCCCGTCTCTTATTGCTTGTTCAGGATGGGAGACTGGCGAGGAGTAAAGAGTAAAGAGTTTGGTTATTGCTTCTTCATTTTCTTCACACACACACACACACACACACACACACACACACACTCGCACGTTTTGGACACGAGTCAGAGTTTCGCTTCAATCCCGAATGATGAAACACTTTTGCGTCCTTATTTGACCATCACACAGCTGCTGAGCTGCTGCTCCTGGAGCTCGGGCGTGCCGGGGCGTGCGGCGTGCCCGCTGCCCCCCAGGCTCCAGCTCGCCTGCTGGGGTAAGAGCGAGAGCTGTGCCTGGGTGTAGGCCTGGAGCTGGAGCTGCGAATGAGGATGCGCTTGGAGGTGAGGCTGCTGGCTGATGTGCAGTCGGGCCTCCAGCAGATGGGCCGCGGACGCCACCGGGGACAGGGACGAGTACGAGGAAGATGAGGAAGAGGAGGAGTCGACGTTCTGCGGCCACAGGGTGTGCTGGAGAGGAACGGAGCTCTGGTGGCACGCGGGAAGCAGCTGGGTGGCGGTCTGGGGAGGAGGGTTGGAGAATAAAGCAGCTGGAGCGAACAGACTGTTGGGGGGAGGTGAAGAGGAGGATGAGGACGATGAGGAGGACGAAGAGGAGGAGGAGGAGGAGGACAGCTGGTGGGACTGAGTGAGGAAGTGAGCGCTCTGAGGCTGGGGCTGGTGCTGGATTTGGAGCATCCTGAAATAAAAAAAAAAAACAAATAAGGCAATGTTAATATAAAGAAAGTCTAGTGGGCGGGGCTAATTTCAGAAACTAAACAGAAATATGTAACTGTGACAAAATTGTAAAATCTCAAAGTGCTTTTAGTAAAAACGAATCCCTCCTTCATGCCCATGACGAATTCATTTCAAACTCTCCATGGCTCACCTCTGCTGATGCAGCACCTCCTCCAGCATGCTGCGCCGCTCCCGAGGTCCTCCGGCACCCTGCAGGCCTGAGGGGGGGCACAGGGTGGGCCCTAATGACCCTCTGCTGCCCCTGGAGCACGAGGTCGGAGGGCACACCTGTCTCGCCAGGCCTTTGATCTTATTCAGGCCCAGGAGACCTTTGGTACGTGAATTCTTTCTCAACTGCTGACGGAAGGCTTTCAATCCTGCACATGTTCACCACACACACACACACACATATACAGAGCGTTGTTAGAGACATTTAGGCAATTTTCAAGAATAATTTCACGTCCTAAATAAAAGGAGGAAATGACGATTATTATTATTACACGCACCTTGTGTGAGGGAGGTGTCAGAGGCTCGGCGTCCCTCCTGGAAGCTGGCGGCGTGGAGACTACCCTGGTTCTGCAGGATGCGGTTGGAGGACAAAGCCAGAGGTGCTCCGAGGGGCCCAGACGTCCCGGTTCCAAACCCGGGCGCCATCAGTCTTGAGAGATCTGCGGCGGTGGAAAGGGGCGGAGTCAGATTCGACGACGACTTCAGGCAGCTGTCGGACGATGCGCCGTCTGACGGACTGATCACGATACCTGGGGGACATTTATAAATTGTCATATACAACAAATCCACGCTGAATTTCTTTTACTTTTCTTTTTTTTTTTTTATTATTCAACCATTTTCATGCTACTCACAGGGAGGGTTGCAGAGATGGAAGCGGGCGGAGACTTCGGCGAGGGTGTGTCTACGTGATGCGGTGTTTGGGAGGGTCGTGGGAGGGGCTTGCAGCGCTCCGTCCTCCTCCTCCAGGTCTCCGGGACGCACTTCTTCGTTAATAGTGGTCTCCAGGAGGCTGTTGGGGGAGATGGAGCGGTTCCAGAGGAGACCGTTGAGACTCGCCTCGACTGGACACACCACCCGCTGGAGACGCAGAGTGTGAGGTTAATAACAGGCACAGAGATAACCAATCCGGGGTAGAAAGTGGAAAAAAAAAAAAAAACAACAAAAAAGAACGCACTCCTCACCTGAAACAGCCCTCCCTGGTCCCACTCCATCTGCGAGTGCACGGCTTGGTTCATCGTCGTGGCGACAGGTGGCATGGCCGGACGGAAGCTGTCGGATGGCTCTGGCATCACCTTGAGGAGGGAGAGCGGAGTGATGAGCCGGAGGGATGTAATGTCACACCGGCAGGAGGAAGTGAAAGGGACTGTGAGGAGACACTGACCTCTGGGCTGGACGAGGAGTCCGACGTGCTCCTGCTCCTCTGGGTCCAAGTGCCTCCGCATTGCCGGTTCAACTGCTGGCTCCGGTGCTCTTTGACCCGCTCCAGGAGCAGGTAGTAGATCGCTGAGAAGTGATTGTAGCTGCTGCTCTGGAGAGACTAAGAGAAGGAGAACAAGAATGAGTGAATGGTTAAAAATAATAATAATAATAATAATAATAATAGTAATAAAAATCCTAGGCTCGACAGGAAAGCAGACACGCCTCCTTGGTTGTTAATGTACCTGTCTAATACTAGTTAACGTTCCGTCGAGGGGGCTTCTAGAGCAACCCCCTAAAAACCTGTCAGTCATTGCAGATTGGTGTGCCAACCGCCTCATCTGGTGTTTACATTAGCGAGGAAATAGAACAGCGCGTGCTGCGGTGTTAGCAGCCGCCTCGCTTTGCTGCTTGAACGAAAAACTGTTCTCGTCTTAAGATGACAGATTTCATGACCAGATGCTGCTGTGTTTATCGTCTCCGTGCCAGCAGGGATATGCGTTTAAAGTCTTGGCGCGAGGCGAGGATAAACAGGAGGTTTCCCGCCTTGGACGGGGCGCCACCGACGTGACAAAACTGACAACTCGAATCCCCTCGAGCGGCGCCGATTAGGCTCTACCGCCGACTACCCCCCTCCCTCCCCCCCCTCGATCCAGGAGCAATGACTCGTCGTCAGTAACGTAAGCCGCTGTGTCTCACCTCCACGGTCCTCTGGCGGTCGATTCCCAGCGTGTGCATGATGCTCAGGACGGGCTCGCTGTAGTCGCCCAGGTTGGAGTTGTAGTCGGTGAGGGAGTGCGTGAGCGTCTGGTGAGGGGCGCTGGGGTCGGCCAGCATCCAGCGGTGCTGCTTGATCTGAGCGATGCCGATGCGCTTGGCTGGATCCACCACCAGCATCTTCCGGATCAGGTTCTCGCAATCTGAGTCAACGAGAGGACGAGGAGAAACCCTGGTTATCGATCAGAATGCACCTTGATGCTGATTACTTTCCTGAAAGCGCGCAACATACGAATGAATCTGTTACCTTCAGACATGAAGAAGGGGATTCTGAAGCGTCCCTCGGTCACTCTCTGCCTCAGCGCCGGCAGACTTTCTCCATCAAACGGCAGCGAGCCGCACACCAACACGTACAGCACTACTCCCAGGCTCTAAACACACACACACAAACACACATATACACGATTTAGTAAAGATTTCACTATTATTATTACCCTCATGTCCTCCTGAGAATGCTTGTGAGGACAGGACACGTACCCAGATGTCCAGCTGCGGCCCTTCGTACTCTTTTCCCTCGAAGACCTCGGGCGCGGCGTACGGCGGGCTGCCGCACCACGTGGACAAGGGCTCTCCGGAATTGTAGAAGTTTCCGAATCCGAAGTCTAAATAATGAGACAGAGAGAGAGAGAGAGACATCATGAGGTTTTGTCAGCTGAGTGTCACTCGTAGCTCCAGGGTAGCTGTGTTACACAAGCATGTAATCATGTTACGCAAAAAAAAAAAGAAAAAGAAAAAGAAAAGCCCCGAGCACATTAAATGGTTTCATAACCGTCCTCGTTTCTCTTTCTGATCGTCGTGTTCTAGTTATCTACTAAATATCCAGCCAGATAATAAGACGAGAAATAAAATATATATATATATAAAATATAACAAGGCTGGTTTTAGAACTTTGCAATCACAATCTTTAACGTTTCCCGGAATAAAAAAAAAAAAAAAAAAAACACAATTTTATTAATTTATTAAGACGATCCTAAACCTCTACAGATCAGCTCGCACTATTTGTATCACGTTAATGTCATTTGTCTCAAATCGCGATAGCTTTTTTTGTAGTTTTTTATTTTATTATTAAAATCATATTTTCTCTTAACACTTAAACACATTAGTTTTATAAATGTGTCATTTCCCTACACATGATAATGATTTAATGATTGCTAACCCACTCACTGATGATAGCGAGACGATTACTGTTACAAAATAATCATTTTAAAAAAACCTGCAAATGTCTTTAAAAATCTTTAAAGTTTCTACACAAAAATTAACAAAAAAAAAAGAAAAAATTATTTTGTTCCAATTTAATACAATTTAAAGGTATAAAAGAAATATATATATATGAAATATTTCTCCAAATACTGTTTAATATACAAAAGGTATGTGTTACAATGTATGTGTAATATCTAGACTTAAATATTAAATAAATCCAGCGTTAAATCAGAACGACCGTTATAACATCACCTGACATTTTACTGTACGGTTCTAGCGTCACGACGGCGCTGTTCAGACCCGAGCTGTATGAATGTGTGTGTGTGTGTGTGTGTGTGTGTGTGTGTGTGTGTGTGTGTGTGTGTGCAGGTCGCGTCTGGCTCCTCACCTGCGAGTTTGATGTTCATGTTGGCGTCCAGCAGCAGGTTCTCGGTCTTGAGGTCTCGGTGGACGATGTGATGGCGGTGGCAGTAGTCTACGGCGGTGAGGATCTGCCAGAACTTCTTGCGTGCCTCGGCTTCGCTCATGCGTCCGTTCGAGGTCAGGTAGTCTGCGGAGAGGAAGAGGAGGATGAGGATGAAGATGGGGAATGTATAACAATGAGTCCAAATGGAGTGTGAATCGGTTCTGAGCGGCTGTGAAAGATCTCTCTATTCTGGCGGTACGTTCTGTGATCCCAGGTGTGTGTGTGTGTGTGTTACATAAGCCCTTAAAAAAAAAAAAAAACACCCTCCCACACCTGTTCCACCACCTGGTGCTTGGTCCCGCTCCTCACCTCCTCTCTAACCCGGCATGTCTGACTCATCAGCCTGAAACCTGTACTCACCGAACATCTCTCCGTTTTTCGCGTACTCCGTTACGATGTACAGCATGTCTTTGGTCTCCATGACCTGCGAAAACACACAAACACACACACACACACACGGATCAGAAAGGTGCTGTTGGATTTAAGCAGTCTAATAAATCTCCTTTTACAGCGCTGTTAAACTTTAATGCTGGCATTAGCAGGGCTTGTGAAGAGGGCTTGGGCTGACAACCACCTCACACACACACACACACACACACACACACACACACGCAAATGTGAAATCCTCACTCCTGCTTTCCCATGATAAGCCGCGGCACGCTGTGTCTCTTCCTGAACTTCCCTTATTTACAGAAAGACGCGGAAACTTTCCGTCAACGTCACTGAACACGACACTCGCACGCAAACACAAACACAAACACGACGCTCGGAAAACACCACGCGGTGCTGAACACTTCTCCGTGTAGTGTGTTGTAATGGGTTTCACGTTATTTTCTGTTTTGTTTGTTTGTTTTTTAATCCGAGACTCGGAGTGCTGCGGGAACCCCGGGTCTGCTGGTCACGGGCTGTGAAACACGGTGGTGGGAGCATCGTGTTACTCATCTCCTGATGAGATGTGTGACAAATAAAATTTGAATTTGAATGAGTGAAAGATAATCACTGTACAGTCTAATGGTGGAACCGATGATGAAGTGTTCGAGTCTGGAGTTTGATTGTCAAAATGATGGGGGAAAAAGTTTTTTTCTAAAGATGCTCTGATTGCACATCGCTGATTCTGATACTAGATTATTGTATTATTTTTTTCTAAAAAGGTTTTTCAGTGTTTCAATGTTTTGAAAACTTTTTTCCTTTTTATAGTAGGGAGAATCGCTTAGTTTATTTTGTTTCGATTTTTTTTTTTTTTTGGTTCCTACTTAGCAGCATTAACGTTTGTCTTTCTTACAAGTTTTAAAATACTAAATAGAACTAAAATAAAACACTCAAGGACACAAGTTACACAGTGTTTTATTTTAGATCTATTTAGTGTTTCAAAACTTGTCTCATACGGAGCAACAATCGATCTACGTTTCCGTTGCTCTGCTCCATCCTCCACTCCACTAGGTGGCGGTATTACACATGAAAACTCAAATAAAGACAAAGCGGTAATTGTATGTGTGACATACTTAAAAAAATTTTTTTTTAAGGAACTCGTCATGTTTCGATCGTTTAACAATCATGTGTCGTTCTTGAAACAGCGAATCGAAAACTGACGAATCAAATCGACTGAATAACTGATATAATCACGCGGCTGCAGTCAGCATGCTAACTGTTAAAACGAATCCTGGGCCTAAATTGTTGCCTGTCTCAGCCCCCCCCCCCTCCCCTTCTCTCTCTCGTCAGACATTTCTTAGGAAAAGAGAAACACGTAACACACGGATCAACAAGTCCGAGGGATTCGCTTCACCGGCAGCTGAAACGTCAAGCTTCACCTCGCCTGCGAAAACATTCTCAGTGTTCCCGGGAGAGCCTGGAGGAACGCAACAGTAGCTGGTTGCACAACGGGTCTCAAACACACACACACACACACACACACACACACACACACACACACACACACACACACACACAGATTCCAGGGAGTGTGATGCAGTAATGACGTTCTCTGCCATGAGATAAACTACCCCTGTGTTACCCAATCCTGTCAAAGCTCTCTCTCACACACACACACACAAACACACTCCAGTAGGTGTGTGACAGATCGACCTGTCGTCACATCTGCAGCGCCCGAGCCGAGGAGCACGCAAGCGGCCGTTTATCAGCAGGGGCTCTGCGTCTGTTTTATCCTCTCGGGCTTTAAATAAGCCGCGTCTGTGTGAAAGGAGAGCGCAGGCATGCGAGGCGTGACCTCCTGATCCCTGCAGCGGTTGGGAATGTGAGAACCGAACCACCTCTCTCTTACACACACACACACACACACACACAGTGAGAGACGGACAGACAGATGGTATCTACCTCTCGGGACTTTTTAAACACTGTAGAGTTGGCATGAAGAACGGTGATAAATGACACTAAAGGCGTTTGTGACGCTCGCACCGAAACCGGCTTCAGACTTCAGACGAGCACGAGACGGACGCGTCTCGTTTTTTTTGTGTGACGTGAAATGCTCGAATTCAGTAACAGACGCTGAGACACGTTTGATTCCACGCTTTACCGTTTCGCAGGCCACGCCTACCGACCTCACGCCCGAGTGTTCAGTGTTTCCCCACTAAATGTTCCTACGGTAAATCTTTCGACTAGACATTTCACACACCGTGATACTGGTTAGTATCGTGATATCGTATCGTCTGAGTCCGCGACACGACTCGACATGACGCGACACGCTCGTTCCTCCTCTTGAGATGAAATTTCCAGGAAAGCTCGCTTTCACAAGACACCAGAGCAACTCGGTCTGGGAGCAATGAGGAGAAATATGCTCTGACGAAATACACGCCTGGCGTTGTCCAACCACAAGGCCTCGGTGTGTGTGTGTGTGTGAGTGAGTGTGTGCATGCACGTGCAAGTATATGTGCGTCAAAACCTGTTCTACCGGCTAAAGAGGCTTACACGTCTCCCAGACGGATCGTTTCATGTGACCGTGCCGACACGTTGCGCTTCAAACAGGTTGATTAATCCCTCTCTCTCTCTAATACACACACTCACACACACTTCAGCAATCATGTTTCAGGGAACACAATAAGATCCAGCAGCCTGAATGTGTACCTGACTCGACGGATTAGACTCTCACAACTAATTAACAATAACCGCGTCCGAGTGCCGTTCATCACCACATCACTGTCGAAATTCAAATGCACAGGAATTTCTATTGCAATCTATTTTTTTTACATTTAGGTTTAATATTAAAATGTTTTTTTTTTTTCCCCCTAAAATATTTGTTTACTGGTTTTAGGATCAAATCAACACCTTTGATCCAGAGTTCAAATAGTTTTATTATTTATTCATTATTTTTAAAACATTTAAATTATAAAACAAGTGCACTAGGTCACAATGCATCATGATACCTGTAAAAAAAAATTAAATGCACGCAAATGTTTTTGCAAACTAATGTTTAAAGTTTATTTTAATGTTAAAATTTTAGTATTTTAGTTTTTATTTTGAACCATGTTTACACTGAAACACCATCAGTGTATCGTCATACAGTATTTTTGTCACATCTGGTTTAATTCTGAGGATGTATAATAATAATAATAATAATAATAATCTGTACGTTTCATATCATACCACTTCATACCACACACACACACACACACACACACACACACACACACACACACAGATAGTAAACTCAGACCATGTGCCTGATATGAAATCACTCTGCATTAGTTACAGCGGTATATATATATATATATATA